>CATIWJ010123930.1:0-13564 GCA_949640765.1 Croton laevigatus | reverse complement strand
GAAAACATATGTAATTTAGTATATTGTACATCTGTATTATAGAGCTGTGTAATTCCTTAATTTAAGCATATTACACAGCTGTGTAATTCCTCATTTAACGGAATTCTGTTAGGGTAGTTTCCTAGTTAGGATTGTAATTTTCTATATATAACATACAGCATATTAGTCAATAATAAAAAACGATTCTAAACCCAAAAACTCTGATAGAAACTAATAAAATCAAATAGAAACAAATTATTTCTTGTTTACAAAAATAATAGTTTATAATCATCTAGTTTTCTTTGAATTATGTCAAGATCCGACTCATCCACACATCTAATTTTATATATTTAAAATTAATATAATAACTAATATTTAAAAATAGTATAATCACTAACATTAAAAAAATTTATTATGAAACTTTAACTATATATTTAGTATATTTATAAATGAATTTATTTTTTTATTCAACAATTTATAGTGCAACTCATTGTAAAAATAGTTATTGAATAATTATAATGTATTAAACAATGAAAACCTCATCCTATGTCAAATAAACAAAAGACAATATATAGTATTTATAATTTCAAGAATATCACATGTAACGTATTAAAGATTAAAAGATATTTTGGAGGGAAAAGAAAATTAAGATAACAATGATAAATGTCAAAAGATGGCACTTGGCCACATGCCTAACAAATTAAAATTTTATATATTTCCATGTTGGCGAAAACTTTACTTTTATATATTATATATATTGATAAGCATAGTTTATGAATCCTGACCAAATCTGCCAATTGAACCGGCAGGCTAACAAAACGTCCACCACTCCAGGTAGGGGTGAGCAAAACTGATTTTCGATTCAAAACCGAATATAAATTTTATGAACCGAAATTCGGTTCGGTTTCGGTTTTAACCAAATTTTACATGTAAAATAAAAATCGATTCATACCATTTCATGAACCGAAAACCGAACCAAAAATTCAGTTTACAAATTTTAGGAATCAAAAACCAAACCGAAAATTCGGTTAACCGATTATTCGGTTCGGTTCCAGTTTGTGGTTCGGTTTTGCCCACCCCTAACTCCAGGTCAAACTACTACTACTACTACTATTATTATTATTATTATTAAAACAAAATTAAAGAATCTTTAGATCAATTAATGCCCTTAATCAAGATTTTTTTTATTACCATTTTGGGCAAAAAACCTCTTTTATTATAAATATATATGCCATTTTAACTAGGGGTGAGCATAAAAAACCGAAAACTGATATTCGAACCAAACTGAAAAATCAGTTAACTGAGTGTAAGCCTAACTATTCTCTCGATAAAGAAGCCTCTCTCTCTCAGATTTCTTGATCAGCACATCATCTACTCTTGCTAAACAATGACGAACAGAAGGGAAAACTAAGTCATCTCTTCCAACAACTCCGCCGCGCCACCGCCGCCACGACCAACCATCAGCATCGTCCGTTCTTCTCTTTCCCCTTTCTCTACATAAGAATGGCAGAACCATTGCAAATCTCTTTTTCCAATGTCGATCGAACTTCTGCGTTTTCCATTACTGATTGAACTCCTCCGTCGCAAGCTGTTCAAGAAGCTATCGAGCTCCTCCATCTCTAGCCATTCTAGAATTGATCGCCCTCCTCCATCCATCACTAGTCATTCCATAATCGATTACTTCATGTAAGATTGTTTCTGTGTGTTTGAGTTTGATGGTAAAAGACGAATATTGTCCAGAATTTGCTGCGTTGGTTTAGAACTTTGGATGAAAATACTTTAGATTCAGCTTCTGTCTCTTTTCTTTTTGTTCTAAATTGATTATTTTAGTGAAATAGTTTTATGGTTTGTAATAGGTCCTCTGTAGTTTTAATTGATTCTGTGTCCAAATTGGCAGTTTTAGGACTTGTTAGGATACTGATTCTTGGCAAGAAGAAGAATTTTCTTTTGTATTTTTAATTTTTTTATAATAAAAATTGTAAAAATTACCCTTTCATTTTCTGCTTCTAAAATCTGATGTATATCTTGCTTGAAAAACCTGTATAAAACCAAACCGAACCGAAACAGAACCAAAATTATCGATTCGGTTGATGTTCGGTTTTTCCTTGTCTCGATTCAGTTTTCAGTCCCAATATTTGAGAATCAGTTTTGGGTCGATTTTACATTTTCGGTTCCTAATTTTAACTATTTTTTATGTTGTTTTATTTATTAATAAAATTTAATGCAACACTATCTCATCAATTAAATTTTTAAATGTTTCCATTCTGGACGAAACATTGCTATATTATACATAATTGATAACATGGTTTTCGAACTTTGACCAGACCAGCCGGTTCAACCCGCCATCTGTTAGGGTCAAACATATCTTAACAAACCGAAAAAAGAATTAAAAACGGAATTCATATTAAACCGGTAAATTAGGCTGCTCAATATCGGGGACAGAGCCGTCAAATAGCTACCTTGAGTTCGTCTTGCAAGTTCAGGCATATTTATAGACTTGACTCCTTCTCAAGGTTTTGTTTCCATTTTAGGCCAAAACCTTTCTTTTATATAGTATATAGATATACTCACAAAATTATACATGTATTGGGTTTGGGCCTCGTGTTATCTAACTTGTATTATATGTGAAATATGACTGCACATGTCGGCAAGTCATTTTTTGAGATGCAAAGAAAAGGAAAGTTGATTAGAAGATAAGTAATTTTTAAAAAATGCAATCAAGTTATACGCAGATTGGGAAAGCATCTGTAGATAATTTCTCATTTTCACATCCCTAAAGAATCACATAATAAAAATTTGGTAGATCAATAAACTTAAAGTACTGAAAACTTACCTCTTTGTAGCCCACCTCCAAGTTGCGCAGCACTAATGAAGATTCAGTAGTTGCTGTCCATTTAGCAACTAAAGATATATTCCCAAAATCCCTAGGACCATCTTCTGCTTGAAAGTAATCTCCGCATTTTACAATCTTCATGCACAGGTGAAATTGAGAAGTCATTTTAAAATCATGACAAGATCTAACTGCTGAACCACCCATAGAACAGGTGCTCATCTCTAATCCATTAATTGTTTGCTCATTTGAACAAGATATACAAACTGGAGTTAAAATTGTTTCCACATTTATGTAAGATGTCAATTTTCTTGCTGTTTTTCCAAGAATTCAGCAATTATAGATATTAATTTTGAAATTCAAGCTTATCCAAATGCAGCGTTCAAAATCTATATAAAATTAATTCAATATTTTTAGCATCAATATAGAAAGTATAATCTTCTAAAAAAGAAGTATATGATTCAGCAAATTAGATTTCAAACTTCAAGATTTATTGTAATTGTATTCCGACCTATCTTTATTGGCTATTTCACTCAAATCTATATGACTTAGTACCATTACCCCAAAGACAAAATCGAAAATAATAATAATAATAATAATATTGTCAACATTTTTTGCAATTTCCATCATCACTCTTTTTGTTTCAGTACATCTTCCTCTCTCTCTCCTTTTTTTTTTCCGTAGATGTCTATGCAACCTTATTATTTCCCATCATAAATCCTCGACCACCTTTTCAATACTCAACCACCTCTCCAACAACACCACCACCAAACTAGCCTTCATGTCTTTGCTTTCTTTTTCCGTCTCTCAGCTCCTTAGCCTAGTATAGAACCTTCAGCAGACATTTGTCAGCAAAAGGTTTTATCAATTCAACGTTTTCATCATTTGCACCACTGTTGGGTGGCTGCGTGTCACATTGCATAACCAAAGTTACTTGAAAAAATTATTGTGACTCAAAACTGTAGTCAAAGTTTTGTAGAATGAATCAAATAAAGCTTTTCTAGCTTATTATAGTGATGCCGATAGAGGAGGGAGAAGGTTTAAAGGTGATGGCTAATGAATGTAATGAATGTATGATGGAAGAAGGGAAAGTTGCAGAAAGCTCTAGAAAAACAGAGAAGAGAAACAAGAAAGATGTTAACAAATATTTTTTATTTTCACATATTTTATTTTTCCATTTGGACAATTGCTAAAGTTGTTACTAAGTTGCATAAGGTATAGTCACAGTAAGTCACAGAGTTAGAGGTATTTCAATTATTAGGCTTATTAGAATTGCAATAACAAATGCTACTCCAAATGCATCCAAAGTAACTACAAACCAGAATAAATAAGTTACCTTATAATTGTCAACCAAACGAGTAAGCATGACAATCACAGGGCATTGTTGTTGGATTATCATCTCCCAGAAATCCTCATAGGTGTGCGGTAGTGGACCCTGTGTGGCTATAAACTGAGAAATGTTTTCAGATGAAGAAGTCTGCAAACAAGAGGAACGTCTCAATCAAGGATCACATGCAAGAATCTAATTCCAGCACTTCAAAATTTGCAGTAAGCGGTAAAAAGAAAAACCTAATTCAAAGGCAAATAATTTTTTACCGAAATTAAACTTGCGTTAATATATCCCTGAGCAGATTCTCTATAATCCTTGCATGGATTAAGTACAACCCTGTTTTGATCAACTAAAAATGGTAGCACAGAAGAATTTCATCAGAACTTTGCACCTTCAAGACTCGGTAAGCGTAACATAGGGTTGCAATGGAAATAGTTCTTACAAGGTACTACATCCATATAGCGATTTTTGGCTATGTTTACACTGTCAAAAGCCACCTTGGAGCTTCTAGACATCTGAGACGGTGTCATCCTAGTACTCTGGAGTCACAAAAGACGTATGAAAGGGAATCAATATATATTTTTGCATATTCTAAAGGGAACCAATACATCTTACAGACTTACCTGAATCAAGTTATCTGGATCAAATTAAAGTGTATTAAAAATTCTAGAACAGCATTTTATTTTTTTTTTTTATTTTTTTTTATTTTTGGTTACACAATAATTTCCCACGCAAGCACTTAGCAATTTTACTTCCACTTTCCTTTATAAGGTCATGAATTCTCAGCAAACAAACAGAATACAGGCAAAGCACGTTTAACATGCATTGACTACAAAAAGGAGAAGGTAAAACAAAGAAAATTCAATTCGACCTGTAAACGAGCGAACTCCTGAGTGATTGTATCGGGAGTCATAAGCTTATCTTGAAAGAATCGGAGCGCATGAGAGCAATTCTTGTGCTGATCGGGAGTTAGAGAGATTTTCGGAGGAGAATCGGAAGAGAATTGGAAACTTGTTGGACGAGAGGATGAAGATTTAGTCGGCGGCGTAATACCGGCGGAAGAAGAGGCCATGGTCGATCTCCGATGCCGGTGAGACCGAGCGCGCGAGGAGATGAAGTTACCCAGTTGTGTTTATTTTTGCAAATCCCAACTTCTTTTCTTGTACTGCAGACTTAGATGCCCCCATTTTGTAGGGTAGGTTGCCCGCTGCCATGCGAAACTCAAGAGTTAATTATAATTTAGGGAAATTTAAAAAATCTTCCGCATTTTAGCTTATTCTATACTTTCCTTCCTCATTATTTTTCTTTGATAAAAATCTTCCTGCACTAAAAATTCATTAACAATTATACCCATTTTTTCTATTAAAATAACAATAAAATAATTAAAATATAATTTTATAAGTCTTTTTAAAAATTCTCAAAAAATTAAGAATTATTTTGATATTTGGCATTCTTGTCTTCTTTAACACTTGTTCCAGCCACCAAATTGAACTTCGCCAGTCACCATCACCACAACTTCTCTTCTTTTTTTATAACATTATATTATATTATTCTATATTTTGTTAAATAAAAAAGGAAAATTTAAAAAAGAAAGAAGAAACCAGATCGAGGAATCTAATTGGAAAATCCAACGTCGAAAAAATCAAATCCAGCAAACCAGCAAAAGAAACTTTAAGAAGATGAGAGCCTCTCCGACCACCATCGTCAGATTCACATAAACTCATCATAGAAATTAGATTCAAATAAAAATTAGGAAAAGAACAAAAAATCACAAAAAATCAGATTCAAAATGGAAGCAAATCAGCAACTTGTTTTCCAATAAGATCAAACACACAAACCATCAACGTCACATTAACTAATCATAGAAACATCAAAAACTCATCTCAGAAAACCTAAATGTTTAAATTAAAAATAAAAGCTTATGAAAATTGATTGAGATTCAAATCACGTTTTCTAGTTTCTTCAAATTGATTTCCGTCAGGAATATGTTCTTCAGATGTTCTTCTTCTACTTCGTCGACGTCAAGTAGCCATTGAGCTTCGAGTCTGCTTCTGATATTAGATACGGTGGTCGGTGCATATCTTCATCGAAACTCAATAAACCATTATGGTTTGTCCATTTTGGTTTATAATTATCATAAAAATAAAAAAAATAGTCCTTAATTTTTTGAGTTTTTTCAAAATGACTCGTAAAATTACATTTTGGTCATTCTACCGTTATTTTAACAGAAAATAGATATAATGGTATAATTGTTAATGGATTTATAACATAAGGAGATTTTTGTCCAAAAAAAATAAACATGGAGGAAATTATAGAATATGCTAAAACTCAAAGAGGTTTTTGTAATTTTTTTCCTATAATTTACCCTATGTTCCGATGGGATAATAGATGTATAATTAATTGAACGGTAAGAGAGATAAGTGAGTTAAGGGTAATGATGATTAAATTAAAAAAAATGATGATGTTTGGAAAGCGGTTAATTAATGGATAGGTAATGAGAGTTAAATTAAGTCAAGGAGTAGCTTACATCTGCTTATACCCCAATTTGAGGGGTAATAAAATTGGAGCTTTGAGTAGTAAGAAAGGGTGAGACTTACCCTCCTTACCTTTATGTACCGTAATCTCATTATCCTTGCTTACCCTCAAATTAAACAAGCTGTTAGTCTCAGAATTTTAACATATTAGATAATTTAGTACATCAATTTAATTTTTTTTTTAGTCTTTTTTGTCTTATTATTGTTATACTTTTTAGTCCTTCTATGCTAAGAGTGAGTATGGGAAAGGACGAGACAGTATTGCGCAATTTCAATCCCGTCCCGAATTTTTAGGACATAAAAATAAAATCTCATCCCGTCCCAATAATTAAGTTATCTCATCTCATCCTGTCCCATTTTGTGGGATAAAACAATATGGGACTTTGTGTCCATTTTTTTTTTTAAATGAAACTTCAGGTTCAAGAATAAAATAAAATAAACTAGATAAAAAATTGATTATAATTTTTTAAAATTTATTTTTTTGAAAAATATTGAATATTCTACAAATAAAACAAATTATACTATTCAAAGTAATTAAATAATATTTATGAATAAATAAACATATATAATTTTTTTTAAAAATATCTTTCATGAATTGATTATTAATTTATTATAGAATATAAACTGCTATAGAATAAGATTTTAATTAATTGATTGCAAGGTTTAATGGGCTAAAAATAGTAGAAGAATATGATTATGATGTTTGGATACGGCTGATTGTTATGTTTTAAAATTTTTTATATATATATAATTTTCAAGACAGAACAAGGATAATCCAAAATTTCGAGACAGAATAGCTCAGAATTTGTTAAAGTTATAGTCCCATACCAAAATTATTTTCGATACAAAATTCAAAAGACTATGAACTTTACATCAGGCTTTTTTTCGGAACAAAATTTTTGGAAACATTTTTCAAGTCGGGTCGGAATTTTCGCAGTGTCCTGTATACTCCTGCTCCGTACCTAAATCCTTAACTCCAAGTAAATTTTCAAAATTACCATTTAAATATAATTGGAATACTTCTAATTTAGTCCACGAGTTTAGAGGTATTAGACAATTTAGTCTCCCTATTTTAATATTTTTTTAGTCCATGAATTTTGACAAAATAAAACATGGACTAAATTATAATTGTCCCCTAAAAGAAGATGGCGGCCACTTCAATCGGAGCTAGCCACTGCCGTAGTAAAAAAGGGCATTTTTAAAAATTTACATGGAGTTAACGGTTAATAGGGATTAAATGAGTAAAAATTCTAACACTAACAAAATAGAGGCACTAAAAAATTAATATTGAGAATAGAGTGATTAAAATGTCTAATACACCAAAACTTATGAACTAAATAACAAACGAGGTTGGTCCAAGTGGTAAGCGGCTTGAATTCGCTTAAAGAGGTTTCGAGTTCGAGACCTATAATATGTAGCTATTTCCGCTGGAAGATTCACCACCATTACCTGGTGCGGGAAGGGTCATGTTTGAATTAGTCAAGGTAAAATCTTGAAAATGGATGGGCTTCCGAAAAAAAATTATAAATGACAACTTTTCTTACTTAATGCACAATTTAGAACCTAAACTTAGCAAACATGTTTTAAAAAGGAAGAATGCTCAATGCGCTCCATCAACTTGTACATGATGTTCAATTTGCCAATTTTTTCAACTTTTTTTTTTGTTTGCCCTCCAAACTTGAACTTGAACATAGTGACCAATTTAATATATTTTAAATTTAGCAATGTCATTTGTTATATTTATTACTAAATTTATTTATAAATTACTAAAAATCATAAGCACTAACTAAAATAGATTTAAAATTATAATTATAAAATTTTAATTATTTAGTTAGCGAGTTTGAAAATTTTAAAAATTATCATTTATAGTTTTAAAATTAAAATTATTAAATTGAATTGATATAAATAAAAAAAATTATATTTATTATATACATTGTAAATATATAACTTAATCAAGCACTTATTATATACAATAATACACTGCATATCTTATTTAGATTAACTAATGATTTAATTAATCAATTTGTCCAATTTTAAGGTGTAAATTGATAATAAAAAAAAATGTTGAAAATGAGCAATTTGAACATCATGCACAAGTTTAAAAGATAAATTGAGCATTCTTCCTTCTAAAAAAGACAAAATAATCTTTTTTTTTTTTTTTTAACAAATAGAAGCTTAAATTTGGCGATTTGGTCATTATTACTGTTTCCTACTTTTTTATTTAATTTTAAAAGGAAAATTATGCTCAGGTCCTCATATTGTCATGCAGTCTGCTAATAAGCTTTCATTGTATGGTAAATATGCTATAAGATCCTCAATTATAGCAAAATTCTGCTGTTGGATCATTATGTAAGTTTTCTTTCCCTTTTGCTATTAGTTTAGTTGTAAAAGTTACAATTTGATCTTACTAAATTTCATTTTAATACTCCAAATACAAAATATTTATATCAAAAGTATTTTTTTATTTTAACAAAAAATAAAAAAATTATATCGTTATTATTAGTTTCAAAAAATTTAGAATTAAAAATATTAAATATCTTCTCTCAATCCACCACTCACTCCTCCACCTCCACCTCCACCTCCACCATAACCACCGTCACTCTGGGTCTGTATAATCCTTTATAATAAGCAAAACTCCCCATATTCCCCATGAATCAAATTCGAATAACCCCAAATACAAACCATGACCAGCGAAAAACAAATAAGCAAAATGAATTAATTTCTCCTTCTTCTTCACTCTACAGCTTCTTCTTCTCCTTCATTCTAGCAGTCACCATAACCATCAACTAACAAGAATTGATTTATCATTTGTTCAACCACCTCCTTCCATCCTTGCTTTCCAGCCTCTACCATCAATTAATAGGAATTAACCGAAACAAATAACCAATAAAATTATATTAACAACAGTATCAAAAAATCAAACCCATTGGAAAATTATATAACAACAGCATCAAAAAATCAAACCCCTACAATATTTAATTCAATGAATACGCTCTATAGCGAATATGAAATATGTTTGAGAGGAGTCGCAAACGGAGTTGAAATACCCAATTTTGTTTGTGAGTAGTTGATGAAATGAACGAAGAAAAAAGATGAAGGGTGGCGTGAAGATAGGTGCAGATTGATTTTTCTTTTTAAAGTTAAAAAATCAAACCCATTATCTTACAACTTGGGGAATGAACAAATAAGAAGAAGAAATATGAAGGGAGGCATGAAGATGGGTGCAGATAAGTTGTCTTTTTTTTTTTTTAATTTTTTGTCAAAGTTAAAAAATCAAATCCCATTTTTTTTACAATTTGGTGTTTATTTTTTTATTTTTGTTAAAATTAAAAAATACTTTTAATATAAATATTTTTTATTTAGAGGACTAAAATGAAATTTAGGAGAATCAAATTGTAACTTTTCTATCAAACTAACGTCAAACAGGAAGAAAAATTGGCAGAATGACCCGACAACAAAATTTTGCTATAATTTGAGGACCTTAGAGCATATTTACCTCAAGGACCTATTAGTGGATTGCATGAAAATCCAAGTATCTGAGTGTAATTCTTCGAATTTTAAAATTATAAAACATTTGATATTCTTTTCAAATATTAATTTTATTAAACAATTTACTTTAAATAACTAAAATTCAATATTATTAATCACTAATATTAATAATTTACTTATTACAAATAATTTTAATGGTATATTTATTTTATAATAAAGTAATATTGGAACATAAAAATATTTAATTCATTAATATTAATGAAATAATAATGAAATTTAGTTTTTGAAAATAATTTAGTTAAGTATAATTTATATTTGAAAAAAGTAGGTTAAAAAGTAATAAATTAAACTTAAATAAAAATTGACAGAAATTGACCTGGAAATTTTTATCAAGTTTAAGATCTCATTTGTCAAAAGTTGATTTTTTTTTCCAACTTATAACACGATTGCCATGTCCGGGACTAAAGTGAGGCTAAACTATTTTTTTCCCAACAAAAATGGTAACAACATGGAAAATACGAGATATATACAAAATAATCATCTTTTAAAATTCAATTTATATAATAAACCTATTTTTTAACTAGAGAGAATTACCATGGATTCACGAGTTTTTGACAAACCAACTCTCAGTCCATTGTGTTAAAAATCAGGCTTACGAGATCTCTAATTTTTTGCTCCATTATATTGTTAGTCCCCTGTCAAAATATTTGTCAAAAATCCCTACCAAACGACCCATCTCATCATGCTGACAAGCAACGTGGCTACCATAAAACATTTGAAAGGGTGTTGAAGAATTGAACGGGTCAAAATTTTGAATCACTAGAGTCGAGCGAATTTTCATCTAATTATGGTGGTTGGACAACAAATTTTCATTAGAACATACTCCCTTTTTCTAAGAAAGTAAGTTTCCACTGACCTAATAGAATATGCCTTTAGGGGATAAGTTGACTAGGTCACTTAATTCCCTCTTCCATGCTAAGTTTGTGCTTTCATCCCATCTCCTTTATTTTATTATTTATTAAAGATAAAAGCACTAGCTGTAATGCCCACATGCAATGGTGCTTTACAAGCTAGTGGAAATTAGAGTTTGAGTAGCAAGCTCCTACGGGGATGAGGTTAACCCAAGCGGTTAACGCTCTATTACCTGATACCAAAGCACCTAGATTTAAATTTCCATATGTCCCTCTCCCCTTCCCCCTCCCCCATTTGTAACTATGTCAAAAAAAAAAAAAATAGTAAGCCCCTACATTTCTAATGCTTTATTGACAAATTTCATCACATGATCATAATGACTAATACAACATCAACTCCGTTCTCTCACTTTGAACACTGATCAGAAAAAACTGCCCCACCTAGTCATTGCCTCTTCAATTTACAAGGGCAAAATGAACAACTAAAGTTAAACAAACAATGCTCTCAATATTAAAACTTCGGCCAATAACATTTTTTTTCCCCTTGTACTATTATGTTTTTTGACTTTTGTCTCGTGAATGTACTTATGGACTTATTTAACCCATGTACTATTAAAAACGGTCTCAGTCGCTGTCACGAACGAAATTCCGGGTTAGTAGGATTTACTGTATAAACCGGGACGCGTGTTAAATAATTTAATGTATAAATTGTAAAATAAATAAATATAATATGTATATATAATTAAATTAGGATTAAATTGAAGGAAACAAAGACAAAAAGGATTAAAAAGGAAGATTGAGGATCAAACAGAAGTAAGGCAGAGAAACGAAGGACTAAAATGTAATTTTCAGGGGTACGACCGAAAAAGGACCAAAACCGCAAGGACCAAACTGACATTTTCACGCCTAGCTCACCGTAGCATCACGATTCCGTCAGGATTTGGCCGAAATTTCAACGAGAAGTTGTGGAGAATTGAATGCTGATTAATTTCGTACCAAAATCGCTGAAAACCGTTCAAAATAGGCTGGGAATTTCTGGAAAAACAGAACTCGTCGAACCCTTAAAATTTGAAATTGGAATTTTGCAAAAACGAGCGTAGAACTTGAAATAAATTATACCAATAGATTCCTGGGATCGAGTAGAATCGATTGGTGGTCTTATTTGCTTTGAACTATTGCCAGAGGAGGGCATACCGGCCAAAACAAGCAAAAAACTTTTGAGGCGTTTTCCGGCCGATTTACGCAGTGGTCGACGGAGATAAGGGTATATTTGAAATTCTCGTGAAGAAAGGAAGTGAACGGCTACCATCTTGTCGCCGGAAAATATAGGGAATGCCGGCCGCCATTAGAGCTCATCGCTGCAACTTGAGCTCAAAGCCGGAGGAAGGAGACGGGCCAAAACGCACGAAAGGGGCGCGTTTCGGCTGAAATGGCAGCGTTTCAGTAACGGTGAAGTGACGCCGTTTGGTAAATTTCCGCTTAAACCCTTGCAAATTTTGCCGCGTTATATTTTTACCCCAGAACTATTAGCCGCATTACAAAGACACCCCTGAAAATTAGAAATTGGCCCTAAAGTTAATTTGGCTGAGCAATTGGGTCCAACAGTTTGTAAAATGACCCTTAGGCTTAATTTTAATTATATTTTGGCCCCAAAACTTATAATTGGACGCAATTAGACCCTCCAAAAATTATAAATTGACCCCAGAACTTATAAAATAGTTCAATTAAGCCCAACGAAAGGATAATTTGAATTAATTAGCTGAGTAAGAATATTTTAGGATTCGAAATAAATTTATAGACTTACAAAAAATATTTAATTATTATTTATAGGACCCGAAACTGACGGGGAGCACAGAAATTGAAAAACTACGCGTAGGAAATTGAAGCGGACTGAATATCAGGTTCGGTACTATTTAGTACTTAAACTGAATTTGTTTTCCATAATTATTTCAAGTATTAATTATTTTTAATTGCTTTTGAGAATTAAACTGCTGGGTACTCGAATATGTGTTCGAGTCATATAGTATTTATAAATTGCTTGTTACACTGATGCGGTAATTGCAGACGCAATGTACCAGCGCAGTACGAGAAAAATGGTATAATTTCATGAGTAATACCTACTGAGCATTTTTGAATTCAATGATTGGATTTTATTAAATCCCTGTACTTCAATTATTGGAAATGAAAATGATATGCTATAAATGATTGGAAAAATTGTATTTAACTCTACTTAATAATTGGAGTCCTAGAGATAAGAACATGTCGACATGTGGGCAGATCCTGTACAGGAAACTGCTATTGAATTGCTTGTAATTGCGTATAGTCTAGAGGGCTACGCAATACTGAGAAAAATGCGTATAGTCTAGAGGGCTTGCGCAATGTTGAGAAAAATTGTATTGACGGTCTAGAGGGCTTGTTCAATACTGAGAAAAGAGCATTACCGATATAGTGTAAGGGCTATACGGAATGCAGCCCTTAATCTTATACTGGA
>CATIWJ010123922.1:0-17719 GCA_949640765.1 Croton laevigatus | reverse complement strand
GATAAGATTTTGCTGGTTTCCTGGGACTTGTAATAATTTTGAAATAATGTTTGAAACAAATGAATTATAATTTTCATTTACAATTATAATTGAGTTACATAAATAAATTTATAAATGAAAATTGTTTTTTCTTTCTTCTCTCAATGTTTTTTAGCATAATTATAAACTCACGCAGTCGGATGTGAATAGGGGATTCGAACCCAGTCCATTAAAATTCGAGAGCAAATATCTTCTGCCCAACCACTTCTCTCAATTACATTCACAAATATCATACTTTTTCTCTTAAATTTTTTTTTTATTAATAACGATTTTTTAATTCATTTTCAAAAGGATAACAGTTTTTTTTAATTATTGTTTTGTTTTTTGTTTGCGGTATTTTATTAATGTAATTTTTTAGAGATTTGAGTAAAATTTTATAAAAAATAAACTCAATTAGCTCCGAATTTTATTTAGTAAGCTATAATATATAAGGCGTAGGTGAGTGGAAGCTTTCATGTCTTCAAATGGCAAGAAGTTCCTGCAAATTGGAAAATTATTTCCCAATCTTTCAAAAAGTAGGGAAGTTCTTTTCTTTCTTTCTTTCTTTATAGTTCCAATTTGAATTTGTAGTTTTCTTTAGTTTGATAAATAATTGTTTTAAAATTGGAAAACTTATTTTCTATAATAGGCATTCACCTTTCAAATACTATGTGATGAAGTGCCATTGTATTTGTTGATATATCATTGTAAAAACTACTTTATTAAATGTTAGATATACCCAACTTTTTTTTTTCTCCCACGATAGATATACCTAACTTAACTAATGTAAAATGGCAATAAATTTTAAATATACATATCTACTATATGACTAAAAAAAATATGTATAATTATCTGTAATTAAAATATAATATTTACTTAATAATCTCTGGTTTAAATAGTTTACTTGCTCAAAAGTTAAGTTTTCAACAAATATATTTTAGCGAATTTATCTCCTAGAAAATAAGGAATAAATATAATTTGGATTGTTTCATGAATTCTCAATAAGTTGGTTTGTTTTAGTGAAATATAGTATTAAAATATGGTAAATATTCTTATTTTTATATAAAACAATAAGAATAGAATATATAATTATTTGGAGAAGTTACTTTGAGTTTAATATACTTTGATTAATATCGATTATTTAGCAAATAAAAAAAATTATCTATATTATTAAGAAAAATAAATTAACATACTTTGATTACGATCGATTATTTAGCAAATTAAAAAAATTATTTAAATATGCAAAATAAGATTAATATTGTAGATAAAAATGAAAAATTGGTTAATTTATTTGATAAATTTTATGAAAAAAGAAAATAATGAAACTTATTTTTGTGTGAAGAAAATATTTTGTTGAACTCAAAAAAAAAAAAAAAAAAAAGAAAAATATCGTCTTACCATTTTAATATGTATGAATACGAAAAAGTACTTGAAAATGGCCGATGATAATTTTCTATATGAGTTTGAAAATTGGAACTCAAAGCTTTACCTTTATCCTTCCCTCTAACAAAACGACATTGTAATTTTTACGTAAGTGTCAAAATCAATTTTCAAGCTTATTTCTATTTTGCTCTAATCTCATTAACACCTTTTGGTCAAAAAAAAAAATCTCTCATTAATACCTCACCTGTCCAACTAATAGTATGTCACTTGTCCACACTACAATGTCAACTTAATTAAGTTGTTTTATGTTAATTAGGTTAGCTTAGATTTCTTAATCCTAGGAAATCAAAACTAATAATGTTAGAACAAGATAGTTACAAATTAACACAACATTGTCAGACAAACACTAATTAGTTTTTGTTTTAGTATTATCATGTCTTTATACCAACCACTATTCATGCCCTCTAGAGATTTCCATATGTTAAATTTTACATATTTAATATTCTAATTAATGCTCGAGTTGGAATTGAACTTGAGCACTAAGGTAAAATGTTTCTACTATGTTACACGTAAAAAGTGTTTACCATTAGATCACGTTCTCTTTCATAATTATTATGTAATCTATCTTTAAGATAGTTGATTGATGATATTTTTTTCAAGTATTATGGATACATTTTCATTAAAATAATATAAAATTATAAAAAATATATAAAAAATTATTGTTAGGAAAAGTGATTAGTTTTTCCGTAAGAGTATTTCCCTTCAAGTATTTTCCTTGAATTATTTATACGTTGTTTATAAAAGCTCATATCCATTTTTATTTTTTTCTTTTTGATGAAAAATATTTTTTTTTTTTGGACTATTTTAACATTTAATGGCTCCATTTGTAGGGCCAGTCATTTTCTACATTGAGGATTGACTGATACTTTTCAAATATTCCAATATACATAACCTAATTAAAAGTAATATAAAATTTTGTATATACGCACAAAATCTATAACATCTGTAAAAGTACGAACCAATATTGGGATCGTCTA
This sequence comes from Croton laevigatus, assembly GCA_949640765.1. NCBI lineage: Eukaryota > Viridiplantae > Streptophyta > Magnoliopsida > Malpighiales > Euphorbiaceae > Croton > Croton laevigatus. Next base: position 15,281 of record CATIWJ010123922.1, on the reverse strand, counting down.
AAAAGTTCTTCAATAATCTAATATTTTTGAGATTAAATATTTCTTTCTATAATTTTATTAATTAATTTATGTAAAGTAATTCAATTTAATTAAAAAAAATAATGTAAATAGTATTATATTATATTATTAATTTACTATCAATATCTTAGATTGAAATATATTAACATTACATCATTGTGAACTTGCATGAAAGATTTCATATTATTCCATTAAAAGATTTCATAGATTATTTTAATTTTTTCAAACAAACTATTGAATTTAACGATTTCATTAAATGTTTAAATTTCACCATTGAATTCTTTCATTCCAAAATGTATCTTTTAATTATTTTTTGAAATAACTACTAGCGTTTGAGAAATTTATATAAATTTCTAGTTGGGCCGACACAGTGAATGGAAACTTGGTCCTACCCGTAGGTTTGGTATGGTTTACTCATGCTTATCGAGTTTGATCCGGGCCAATATATTCAAAATTTTTTAAATTTTCACCCGACCAGACTTGAGGAAATTAGAGAATAAGAAAAAAAAAAAAGAACATGAACCTGATTCGAATTCACTTAACCCAAATTCAAGGCAAAACCGAGTTTGATCTAAGCCGACCTTTACAATTTTTGGGTTAACAGGTTTTCGATTCGGATCAAACTCGACCCAAATTTGATTCACGCGCGCCCCTGAGTGCTTGACTGCTGAATAAAGCGCTAGACATGGCAAGGTTCTTTAAATGATCGAATCCATTTTTAAGGCTTGTAAAGCAGTAATTCAATGAATACGTGTGTATCATGCAGGGTTGTGTACAGTAAAAAAACCAGCGCACTGGCCAGTCCGCCATGAACAGAGAAAAAAAAAAAAAAGAAAGAAAGAGTGCAAAATAGAGGCTTCTTCTTCCTCTTCTGCAGTGGCGATGTTTGTTTTTTATTTTTTTTTTTCAACCTTAAAAATAAAAAGCAAAGCAAAGCGCAGGCGCGTGTAGGAGAAAAAGAGACGCTTATGCGTTACGTGATTGCATGACTCATGCTAGCGGGGACCATATGCATGATTCATCACATACACTAGCAAGTCAATATTCCCCACGTGGGAGGGCATTTTCGTCCATTACGGAATTTAATTTTAAGTCCACCATAAGTCAAAATCTTTGATTTTTCATTTACTTACAAAATTGTTCACTCAACCTTATCTTTTATTAGATGGCGATTTGTGATATATAGTTTTTTTTTTAAATTAACGTGATTTATATAAAATAATTTAGAATTTCAAACGACTTTTTACTATATCTATGAATGTTTTGTAATATTTTGTTGAGAATTGATTATTGTGCTACTTAAATAATTAATCACTTCTCTATATAAAATATTTACAAAGATTAGAAAAAAATACATTATGCAAATATAAAATTTAAAACTTTGTATTCAGAAGTCCAAAATATCCTCTCAATCCAACAATTAAAATGTTCATAGTATTTGTTAAAAAATTCAAACTTATAGCTACAATATAAGCATCCTATTATTTCTTTAATTCATATTCATATTAAAATCTTTTGTATACCATACCATAATATTTCATCTAATGTATTTCAATTTTTTTAACCAAAGTAATAAAATTTACAATTTTGGTTTGTACAAGAATTAAGATGCATTTTATTTTTACTTTGAAAAGAATTGATTAGGGATTAGGGTTTTGAAATTCTTTTGTAAATTTATTTATAATCAAATTCATATGCAAAATAAACATAATATGTTTGAAGAATTAAATTAAACCTCAAATTCATTTTTTCGTCCAAATTTATAAAGGAATTCGAAATAGTTTGTAAAATTCGAGAAGCACCCATGGTTTAGTAAAAACTTGAATTTTCCTATCCTATCCAAATTGACCAACAAGGACAAGAAAGTTAAAAAACGACAACGAAAAACATGAGGCCAACGACTCGACGTGTTTTAAAGGCCTTTACACTACATATATTCACACGCGCATGTTTGCGGTATCTATATAAACACACATACATGCACATAACGCCTCATATATAAATAAGGACACATTTATTATCTTATTTTCTTTCTTCTGTCATTGCAATACCTATTTTTTCCTTCTCTCTTTTCTCTCTCTCTCAAAAAACCCTCTCTCTCTCTGGTAGTACTCTCGTCTTTAGCTTTAGCTCGTTCCATATGATTTTTCAGATCAGGCCATAACCTCCATTTCCACTTCATTCCTTGCTTCCTTTTTACTTCTTCTGTACTGTCACTTTGAGTATTTTGAATTTTCTTGGAGTTTCTTCTGTACGTTTTTTTATTTTTGGAAAAAAGTTTTAAGTTTCGATGTCTACTGCTCCTCCTTCTTCGTCTTCTTCCACGTCTAAGAAATGCTTCAATTTGGATTGTACGGACTTCAAATCAAGGAAAGGTTGGCGGCTTCGTTCTGGAGAGTTCGCTGAGCTCTGTGATCGATGCGCGTGAGTTTGTTGTTGTTGACTGCTCCACTGTAAATTTTTCAGTGTCTTACTTTTTGAATTTTGTTCTTTTTTGTCCAATTTGATGTTAATTTCGAAGGATTTTAGGCGTTTGGTGAGTTGAATTGAAGGTGAATTTATGACTATTAATACTTGTTTAGATATTTTTTTTTTCTTTTTGGTCACTTGCTAAATTTAGGAAGAAGTTGTTGTTCTCCGGCTGGAAATTGGGGCTTTTGCGAAGTTAACTTTGGAAAATTGGCTGTTGCTCAAACTTTATTTGCGGAAATGAATGTGTTATTTTGCTTACTAAGCTGCTGTATCAGATACAATAGTATAAGACTTGAATTTTTCCCTTTTAATTTTTTTTTTCCGCCATAGAATACTGTTGGACCACATCTTGGTGAAATGCTTACTTTCGGTTATCCTATGCTTTGTATCTCGAAACTATTTCGGGTATGATCACTTATTTTGTTGAACACGTGATTAATTTACCTCTTGGTATCTTCCAGATTAATTAGTGCAATTATAAAGATTCTATAATAGCTGATGGTTATCTTTATTAGTTTGAGCAAATTTACTACCCTTATCTTATTAATTGACCTTTGAGAGCTTGGACAATTGCAGTAAAAATTGGTAGTCTCTGTGAGATTGGTTGTAGAAGCCTGGATAATTTTGTTATTTCCTCCAGTATTTGGTTTGGTTCTTAATTATGCAAGTGTTTTTTAGCTTTCATTTTATTTTGTTGACCTTTATTTTCTGGGATTTGGGTATTCAACTGTAGAGTAGAGAGGGAAATAAATCAACAGTTACGAGTCAGTGTATTATAGTTACTTCTAATCTAAATGATGCTAGAGAGAGAAGAGGCTTGATACTTTATGAAATATGAAGACTCGGGATTTTGGAACGTGCAATTTTTGTATTCATCAATGTTACATGAAATGAGACACCTCTGTCATTTTGATGAAATTTGATTGTTCACAAATTGTGATTAGTTATCTGTTGAAACATCAAAGGCTTCCATGGCAAATTATCTGATTGAAGCTTGTGATATTCCTTTATCACGTGGAACTCTGTTCTTCAACCACTGACAATATTTTTACAGTTTACCTTACACCTGCATCATCCAGAATTGCTGACGACGCATTTTCCAAACCACATTCCTAATAAAATTATGAAATTAGCTGTCAAATTGTCAATCGGAATGTATGTTAAGTTTGAGAGATATTAGTCCTCGTGAGTTGTGTTTTTGAATAGAAAGTTTTGTGTTGTCTTGCTGTCACTGAAATTAGTCTGGTTCTCATGCTGCTTGAAAATGATAACTTTTTTGGTTATAAATTTCCATATGATTGAATCATCTAGCTTCTATTTCTTTGTTTATTATGTTTTTCTGTTTTATTATTGTATTTTGAGATTCTGGTGTCTTATATTTATGTTAATTTAATTTTACAACTAACTTTGGTTATATGTCATTCAGTTCTGCCTATGAGGAAGGGAGATTCTGTGAGACTTTCCACTTGAATGTCACTGGTTGGAGATGTTGTGATTCTTGTGGGAAGGTAAACAGTTGATTTATATGCTTTCTATGCTCTGTAAAAATATCAAATATGCGATCAGTGTTTCCAAATTCATTCCAATTTTGGTGGGAATCACTTCATGGTCAATTTCCTACTGCAGCGAGTTCATTGCGGATGCATTGTTTCAGTTCATGCATTCATCCTGTTGGATGCCGGAGGGATAGAGTGCATGGCGTGTGCAAGGAAAAATATCGTCTTGGTGAGGAATATTCTATTCCCTCTGTAAAACCATATTTACTCTGTATTACGTCTGGTTGGATAAATCTCTTGTCATTTGGTTTTGCTGGTGTATTCTTACACTATGTTTGGATAGGGTGAGGGAGGGTTAATTAATGCAACAGTAAGCGAGGGTAAGTAGGGTTAGGTAAGGAGGGTTGCATCAAAAAATTAATGATTTTTGGGAAGAGGTTACTTAATGGAAAGGGAAGAAGAGGTTAATTACCTTATCTTTGCTTAAACCCCAATTTGAGGGGTAAGAAAATTGGAGTTTTGAGGGATAAGGGAGGGTAAGGCTTACCCCTTCTTACCCTTATGTATCTTCTGCTAACCTCATTACAAATAGGGTTAAACTTACCTTTTCTTATCCTTACTTACCCTTCCTTATCCTCAAACCAAACATAGTGTTAGAATTGATACTTTTTGCACTGTTTTTGGGCTATACTTGTGGTAATGAACATGAACTTTGTTTGATCAATGTGATGGATGCTAATGGAAGAATAAGATATTCATGTATGCGTATGTATGTCCCTTATCATGCAGATACATTGACATAAAATTGGAGATCTGTTAGCTTTCACTTTTATTTAGTAATAAGGTTGCTCATGGATCAGGCTTTGGGGCTTTCCGACGAAGACTGTATTATTGAAGGTTCTTTTTGTTTGCATAGTGATGTTAAGACACTTTATTAGCTATTATTAGTGTGTAGTAACATAGACATATGAATTATATTCAAGTGAAAAGTTAAAGGGTGATGCAATTTTCTGGTATTCCTGTTAATCGATTGTTGCCCGACAAGGATATTGAACCTGGAAATTTATTTTTCTCCTATTAGTAAGATTTTTTGAACAAGGCTGAAATATTCAATGATTTGGTAAATTCGTCGATCGTTAACCTTATCGTCCTGTGATGTTTATTTTATATGTGAATTTGACTTTCCCTTATGTATGAAGAATATTTTTCGACATGCTTTAGGGTGGACATTTATCTTAACATTTTTTTGCATGATCTTCTTTTTTAAATATTAATCATTATCTCCGCCGGGAGCTTATTTTTCCTGAACTTCTTCCCCTTCAACTATGTAGCTTAACGAAGAATTTTTATTCTCTAAACCTTCTGACATTCTTTAATGTCACATAATTTTCTTTCTGAGTGGAGCTCAAATTAAACATATTCCATGTTCATGTATCTTTACTGGTGTGATGGATTAATTTAGTTCCTTTCTCTATATGTCAGACATCAGGTACTCCATGGGCTTCTCCTTTGTTTTACAATACTCCTTTACCTGAGAGATTTAAAGATGTTTCTATCAAAAGTTGGACTCAATTAGCTGGGTCAGGTCCAGTACCATGGCGGCAAGCACCTACTTTGTTCAATTCTTCAATTCCTCATCCCGAATTACATCCAAGAACAATATATGAAATTGACAGGCTTCATGCTGGTGAAAGATCGTCTCTTCCTTCTCTAGAAAAAGGGAGAATGGAGGATTTTTCTGAAAAATTAATGAATGGAAACCTGAAGCTTGGTACGCGGGATATACTTGAGAATGGTAATGCAGGTACTAATCCGTTAGCTGCAAGTCTTAGCTACTTTTAGGAATGAAAAAAGTGATGAATTAGCATCTTCCAGTAGCTAGAGAAAAAGATGAACCGATATGGTGATTCCAAAACCTGATTTGAACATCTTGTTGCAGGAACCAGTGGTGAGGACAAACATGGTTCTTGCTTAGGTATCTCACATCAACCTTCTCTAAGGGAGGATTCATCTGCTCCACAGTTTGGAATGTCGCATCCTTTTGCATCTCCGAGTGAACAGAGTGGTCAAATTGGCAGTCCTGTGACTTCTATACGGCAACCTGGTGTCCCTTTGCTTGCAAAACAATTTCATGGTAATTTGCACAATGGAGTTGACTCATCCCCTGATACACACATTCGCAGTGGAAGGCCTCGTGCAGATGCTCGAGCAAGAACCCATTTACTTCCTCGGTACTGGCCCAGATTTACTGATGAAGAGCTACAACAGATTTCTGGAAAGTATCCTTTGAGTCTGCATTATGAATTGGAGACATATTATATGATGAATTCTGATTCTTAAATTTGTTTGTCAAGCACATGAACATAAGCAGATTTCTGGACGGGCTAACTTTATTTTGTTCTTTGATACCAGGATGTACCTCTCTTTTTTCTTCCTTAACCATATTAAAGTTCAAATTCTGTAATCACTCCTTTGTTTGAGAAAATGCTAAGTGCTAGTGATGCTGGACGAATAGGGCGTTTGGTGCTGCCAAAAAAATGTGCTGAGGTTAGTCGTTATGGTTCCCTCATACTTTCACTTTATTGAGCTTTCTATTCTTAACTGCCCTATTTTAGAGAATGTTCATATTATGGTCAACTAGAAGCACTGCTAAATGATACCTTTACCATCCGGTATTTCATTTACCAAAACAAGTTGAATTTGAATTCATATTGGACTAATCAGTAATAAGGACTTAAGCTGAGACTGCTCAATGGAAGTGAATATTAATTTGTTTTTGCATAGGAACTGATTTGAATAATTAATCTTTTCAATCCAATTTGTGCTACTGAAATGGGTCGAATTTAGATTTGGTGCACCATTGATTTATTCTAGGTAGAGTTCTCATTGGAGTGAGTACATTTGTGCTTCATTGTATAGTGAACCCTTCATATTTACTATATTTTAGTCTGTCAAATGGACTGAGGAATCACTGAATATGTAAAGTCTTTCAATTCATTGACCAAAAGGCAAAATATGGTATGGGCTTGTGAATGTACTCCTGAATATTCTGGCTGGCTTGTTGAAGGTTCTTTCCTTGGAACTGTCAGTAGGTTATTAGCTCTACATATACTTTTGAACAGGTTTAAACTTGAATATAATTAGAGAACTGAGGGAATAACCAAATGATTATAAACCAAGCAATTGCCAATTTCAATTTCATTTTTAGAACATACCTTTCCTTGTGGTTTTCTTTGTTGTAAATTTTGTGTCTTTCTAAAATATGTATAATGATTGCGTTGGATGTTAGTGCATTTGATTCTTGTGAACCGCATATCTGAGGAAACTAAAATGCCAGACTTTTCAATGAGATAGGTTAGCAGCTGAGTATACTTCAGTATTTTGCCTTCCCTGCACTGTATTTTTAGCTTCACTGTCATTTTCTTTCTTGATCATTCTTCAATGTAACTGATGCCAATTTTCTTACTTCGAACAGGCTTATTTTCCGCAAATCTCACATCCCGAAGGATTGCCTCTTAAGGTTCAGGATTCTAAAGGCAAAGAATGGATATTTCAATTCCGCTTCTGGCCTAACAATAATAGTAGAATGTATGTTCTTGAGGGGGTAACTCCTTGTATACAAAATATGCGGCTGCAAGCAGGCGATATAGGTAACTACAAATTGAGTGGAAAGAATAGTCAACAGTGGCTGATTTCAAAATTTTGGGAACGAGTATATTGTCCGTATTGTGCTAGTTTTCTCATCATGAGATCTTTTAGTTTTGATTGTGGCTAAAAATGGGATACATTCATCTAGTGAAAATTGTTTCCTTTTGTGCATTTTCTTGTTCCATGGGTTTTATCTATCAGTTCATCATCCTTGTGATTTGGTACCAAATTGCTTTGACTTACTGCTTAATGGTTTCTGTGTTCTCTGATACTGGGACTGAAACTTGTTTATGTCTCCCAGTAACATTTAGTCGATTAGAACCAGAGGGGAAATTGGTTATGGGATTCAGAAAGGCTTCAACTGCTCCATCATCCGATCAGGTATGACCTTTTCAAATTGTTTACTGTCTTTTCAGTTTGTTTATTTTTACTTGCCAGAACAAAAGGACAATATGTGGATATTGTGTGCACCACACATGTTAGCAGATATAAATCAAGTATATGCATACTTATTTAAGAAGTATTAGTTGATATACTCTGAGGTTTTCCTATCTTAATAGAACTATAATATGCTGTTTAGTTCGTGGCAATTCTTGCCTTCTGAAAAAGATGGTAAACAATTTTCAAAATGGTGTTCCCTACTGAATGATTGGTTTACTGCTTTAGATTTAGTTCTGAGATGAATTAAGCCAATAGATTAACCCAGTTCAGTACTTTCATTTTCAGGACAATGATACGAGTAAGACCAGTAATGGTCTTTCTTCAAATAAAGATGTTAGTATTGCAAAACCTTTTGTGTTGAAGTTTCATTAACCTTTTATTGTTTAGAAGAAAATCAGATTAAACCTCTTCTTTTCATCAACAGGTTGAATTTGCTGATCCTAGCCCATGGTCTAAGGTAGACAAGTCAGGATACATAGCTAAAGAAGTTCTTGAAGCTAAATCTTCAATCAAAAAGAGGAAAAGCAGCACATTAGGGTCTAAGAGTAAGCGCCTGAGAATTGAAAATGAAGACAGGATAGAACTTAAGATAACTTGGGAAGAATCACAAGGACTGATGCGGCCCCCTCCTGACTATATTCCCAGTGTTGTGGTGATTGAAGGATTTGAGTTTGAGGAATACGAGGTTTGATTTATTCCATACTAATCATAATCACTGTGCTAGTGTTTACACACTTGAATCACATGACTCTGTTGCCATTTAACATTGGCTTAGTTGTGCATTTCTAGACTGGCCTTTTTTGTTCATGTGCATCAGCGCATGTAATGTACGAGGAAACTTCTTTGGCAATATTGAAATTTAATGCAAATGATACAGACAAAAAGGAGTAAAATGATGCAGAATATCAAAGAAAGACTCCTCTATTCTGTACCACAGTAAAATAAGATTTCCTAACTATTTGCATGAAATGCGTACTTTTCTTTCACACTTTTTATCATCAATTCACTTGGATCCAAGTACTCTTAATATTTATCAGAGCGCTAATTAAAATTCCTAAAAAACGTTATTTTTTTTTTTATGATGAGCATGAGTATGCATTTGTGCGTCTTTGTCATGCTACTCCTTTTCAGGCTTCTGTTTTGTTTACATTCTGACATTTGTGCTATGACAGGAGCCCCCAGTCATTGGAAAACCAACAATTTATGCAACTGATAATTCAGGGTAAGTTACTTGAGCTGTTCATCATGATTGGCAACTCTTGCTGTTTTACTTGGTTAAGAATATTACATCTTTGTGACATGGGGCGTTTTTTTTGAATAATATGTAATACTTTTGTCTTTTATGGAGCCTGAGTCTGTTTGAATCTTTGTGTTCATTAACCATCTTAGGTTGTTTTTTTAATTGTTGAAATAAGTTGTGGGTAACTTTTTAGAGTTATTACCGTTCCCTGGTGTCAATTAGGAAAATTGCAATTTCTATTATTGCTGCGATTTAAAATGTTCTCTCAGTAGCATTTTTTTTATTCGTTTTCTTCTTAAGCCAACAAAATACTTTGCAATTTCTATTATTGCTGCGATTTAAAATGTTTTCCTAGTAGCATTTTTTTCATTCGTTTTCTTCTTAAGCCAACAAAATACTAACATCGGTTCCTCTTGTTAGCCAAAAGATTCTATGGGTTCAATGTGAAGATTGTTTTAAATGGCGGAAAATTCCTGGTAATACTGATCTTCCGCCCAAATGGACGTGTTCTAATAACGCTTGGGATCAAAAAAGGTATAACATATGCTTCCTTTTTTCTAATACAAGTTTCCTTTACATATATTCAGTATATATTTGCTCTCAGTTTTAGGTGGTCATGGTGAAACACCACATACTTTTTCATCACCTCTATTAGGTGTAAACATGCATTTGAATGTTGGTGTTCACTACATTTATCTGATTTATGCTACGAGAGGTTGCAGCTTTCAAAATGTGTGTTAAAGCTTTTGAAAGTGAACCATGCTTTATGAAACTTCTGTTCAGGAAAGGAGCCAACTCATTGGCACTTTCAGTTTCAGATGGAGTTGTCAAATCGAGAATCATTCTCGAAGTTTTTTGAATTGAGAATCACGAATTGAAACTCTATAAATTTGAATCGGGAGGGATTAAATTTATATCCAATCATACACTTTTAACAACTTTTGCTTGTTGTAATGTGTTCTGTGCTAAATGGTAAAATGAGGGCACTGAGCTATCATTCTGCCTCTCTTTTATCTCTAAGACATGATAAAAACCGTCTCAGTTTTGATTATTGGGAGATCTGTTACTTGTTGCCTCTGCAATGCTGTAGCATCCTAGCTGTTTGGGCAATTAATTAAGTTTTCCTTGTTATATAGGATTCTTGTTTAGTTAGGACTACTTTTTGTCCTTATTTATTTTAGGATTCATGTTTAGTAAGTTCTTATAATTAGTACTCTTTTTCTGTTTAGAAATAGCACTTATCCTAGCTCATATAAATAGGACAGACAGCCATAGGTTGTGTTCAGATTATTGTTATTTTTATCATAGTATTTCATATTTCAGAATTCTAAGTTTTGTTCCACTACAATCTTTCTAATCTAGTCTTAATTTGTTGATTCTTATATTAACTATATCTATCCCTGTCATCAGATCAATTTGTTCAGCAGCTCAAGAATTGACAACAGAGCAGCTTGAAGATCTTCTACCTTGCCCTGTAGGTATGAATTTCTAGGAACTGTTTTCCCATTTTGTCTTTTCTACTTGAGTTTGCTTTCGTTAGCAGTTAAAGAATTCCTAGGAACTGTTTTCCCATTTTGTATTTTATACTTGATTTTCGCTTTCGTTAGCGGTGAATCTGAGTGCATTATATTGATGATTTATAAAATCGTCTGTCTTGTCCAAATTGGGGGGGTACTATGTACTTTCTCCCCCAACTGCTTGATTGTCGATTTTTATGTGTATCGGCAGCTGCTTCAAAGAAAATGAAGGCAGCTAAACAGAGTGTTGAAAATGTTGAGGCACTAGAAGGGCTTGATGCACTTGCCAACCTAGCTATTTTAGGAGAGAATGAGGGACTTCCAGCTTCATCCCAAGCCACCACAAAGCACCCACGACACAGGCCCGGGTGCTCCTGCATTGTTTGCATTCAGCCACCAAGTGGGAAGGGCCCCAAACACAAGCAATCATGCACATGTAATGTGTGCCAAACAGTGAAGCGACGTTTTAAAACCCTAATGATGAAGCGTGAAAAGAAGCAATCAGAGAAAGAAGCAGAAACTACTAAGAAAAAACAGCCACAAACTTTATCTGAGAAATTGTTGGATGATGATCCATCCCCATCTCCCAACACTGAGAGCAGCAGCCCAAACAAAAAGAAACAGATTACTGAGGGTTCTGATGATGATCACAACGCCAAAGTTAAATCTTCCACCTCACCTTTCAAAGGTCAAATAATTGACCTGAATATCCAACCAGAACGAGAGGAAGAATTGTCACCTGGTTCAGATTATGGATTAAGCATGATGAAGATGCTTCAAGATGCTACTGAGAGGCAAATGAGACAGAATAAATTACCAGGCTCAGGTGGTGGTGATGTCTCAGCAGGTGATCAAATACTTATCGAACATGAAACAGGTGAAAAATTAAAGAGCAACATTCATCAAGATTCAGATAAAGTTCATCTTGCTTCTGCAACTTTCTCCTCAAAAGTGCCTGCGTCCTCTCCCTCAGCAGGATAGATAAGCTTTTACTAATGAAATCTGCTTTGACCATCTGGTGGAATTGAGAGCCTGCGTTTGTTCTGTACATAAATTAGAGAAGTAGGAAAAGAGGAGCGACAGACCACATCATGGCTTAGAAACAGATGATTTTGCTGATTCAAATTCTTATATTTAATCTCTACTGTAATATAAGCAGTTTACTGACTAGCATAGAGGAAGAATGATGACAATCGAGCGGTAGCAGGTTGAAGCTATGTACTTCATTTTTAGGAGCTCACTGCTGCCCTGATTCGGAGATTGTAACTAAAGCTGTGCCAGTTTTTTCATTGTAAAATGAGAAATTGCGTTTGTTACTGTAGCTGTTTTGCTTTACTGCCTCAAGCAGAACTATTACTTCAACCATCTTTCATTCTGGAGTTAGCCGGTAGTAATGTGTTTCACTGCCAGCCAGCCAACTGAAGAAAGGATGGTCGGGGCATGAATTTTTGGGGCACGAATTTTTGGTCGGAGGTCCTATTTTTTGTTATCTGAAAATTTAATTTGAATCTTAAATATGGAAAATTTTAATTAACAAAGCAATTTTACCATTTTTCTTTGTATATATAATCTAATACAGTTTATAAGATTATTTCAAGTTAATTATTTTATAATCATTTGGAGATAGCCTCCCATGAACATTGAGGGATTAATTTTCTTATGTCGTGAAGTGACTTCAAAAAATTTCTGATGCGAGTACAAAATAGTTTATTGATTTTTTATGATCAAAACAAGTCCATTTTGTATGTAATATAGATAGTTAATAGTTTTATTTGAAGGGTAACAATTAAAATAATGAATTTTATTACAAAATATATATAGTATTACTCAAAATGATGGCTACGTTAGATAGATATGCACCAAAATTAACAGTAATATAGTAACTAAGTATTAATCCATAAGATAATTAAAGAATTTAGGTGGATTCCATAAGAAATGGGAGGTTGACAAGTTAATTAAGTATTAATCCAAGAAAATGATTAGCAAATTACAAATTGTTAGGTTATGTGGTTGTGAGGAAAGAACAAGAAGACCAAGTCAACCAAACCAAAGAAAAATGGAAAACCACTTATTACAAACACTTTCAGGTAAATCTTGGTTGGTTCTAATCTCAAAATAACCTCAACCTTTTTACTATAACTTAATCCCAAAACCCAAAAATAAGTTTACTTTGTTTACCTATATTCATTTTCTTGGTGACAATTACCAAAATTGTCACCTTTTTCTTCTTCCTCATTTGGAACCATCACAAGAAGTGAAGAGGAATATTATGAACAAAACAATAATCACAGCCATTCATTTTTCGATTTTAAGTTTATCCCTTTCCTAGAATTCTTTCAATACATCTATTCTTCTAAATTTCATGAAAAAAGATTGAAGCTTTACATATCAAAAGGTCAAAATGAATGATTTATTTTCAAATTCATTCAAGAAATACACTGATCTCAAGCAACAAACTCAGCTTGATGATGTAGAGGCAGGAAAAGAGCCTATGAATCTTGATAAATTCTTCGATGACGTCGAGAATGTAAAAGATGACATGAAAACTGTAGAAAAGCTGTACAAGAACTTGCAGGATGCAAATGAAGAAAGCAAAGTTGCACATAATGCAAAAACCATGAAAGCTATCCGAACCCGAATGGATTCTGAGGTTGATCAGGTCCTGAAACGGGTCAAAATTATCAAAGGCAAGCTTGAAGCTCTAGAACGTTCCAATGCAGCTGCAAGGAACATTCCAGGGTGCGGTCCAGGTTCGTCGGCTGACCGAACCAGGACTTCTGTTGTGAGCGGATTAGGGAAAAAGCTGAAGGATTTAATGGATAATTTTCAGAATTTAAGAGGAAGAATGCAAGCCGAGTATAAAGAAACTGTTGAAAGAAGGTATTTTACTATAACAGGAGAAAAACCAAGTGAAGAAACTATAGAGAATCTAATTTCAAGTGGTGAAAGTGAGAGTTTTTTGCAGAAGGCAATTCAGGATCAAGGAAGAGGTCAAATTCTTGATACTATATCGGAAATTCAAGAAAGGCATGATGCTGTTAAAGAAATAGAGAAGAATTTGCTTGAGCTTCATCAGGTTTTCTTGGATATGGCTGCTCTAGTTGAAGCTCAAGGTCATCAGCTTAATGATATTGAGAGCCACGTGGCACATGCTAGTTCGTTCGTTCGACGCGGGACTGATCATCTTCAGGAGGCTAGGGAGTATCAGAAAGGTTCCAGAAAATGGACTTGTATTGCTATTTATGGATTTATTGTTATTGTGATTTTGCTCCTGTTGCCACTTTTACCAACTATTTTGTCTCTCCTGCACTTGAAGTTGTAGGAAGAAGTAAAGAGGGGAAACAAAAAAGTTACAGCTTCTCCAAGTCCTAAATTATATTGTATTTCATTTTCACTGTAGTGAAAATCTGTTAGATTGTAAAGTAAGTTTGGAAGGTTTCATTATTATTTTTCATTTCCAAAGGCAGTGTTTTCAATGTCATCATTTAGGCACATTTTATGCAAATATTAAGAAAATAATTTAAAATATTCCTCAAGAATTACAAAAGCCCTTATAAGTCTTGAATATTGATATATTAATTAAAATACGTTTTTATTATTTGTGAAATCTAAATTCGCCTTGTAAAAAGAAGAGTGTACAATTCAACCATTAGATGCACATACAATTAGCTGTTTAAATAGAGTTTAACTGTGAACTTTTTTAAATGTTGAAAGTTGAAAATTTAATCTTTAATAGAAAACTATTTAAAGCTTTGATCTTTTATGAGACACCATTGAAACTAGACCACTGAAACTTGTTGCATGAGTTTACTAATGAGATTATTGAAATTGTAGAACGAAGAAAAGCAAAAAAACAGAAAAAGGTTTCAATCGGTCATCGTAAGAGGTTGCAAAACATAAGTTACATAGTAACAACTACATGACAAAATTCCAGCCTTTCTAATTATTGCTTAACCACCAACTATGTAATCCAAAACAGCAACACATGTTTAAGAAGAAAGAAAAATAAAAAACATTTCACAAAATCAAAATCGACATATGAATGAATGATAAGGTAAGATTCTAAATTGAAGAACAAAACAATTTACATAACACTATATAGCACAAGCCAAAATAATCACAATTTAATGGTTCAGCCATTCCCAAAATGTATAAAAGCTTGTTACAAAATTAGTAATTCTTCCCAACTCAATCACTAAGGTTCTAGATGATAATATGGTATTGAATAATAACCCAAACACATTGACTTACCAATTCATTTACAAGCTCAAAAAAACCACCAATCAAGTTCCAGCACTTGGCAAAGCAGCCATAAAAGAATTGTAAGAGGACTCGAGATCGAAGTGTAGTTGCCGGGCTTGCTGCTCTGTCAACTCGTCCGCTGCCCCCATCTTAGATAGCCTAGAAATCCACTCCTTCATCTTTATCTTCCCCTCAAAATCTGGTGGC
>CATIWJ010123866.1:0-19234 GCA_949640765.1 Croton laevigatus | reverse complement strand
ATAAATAAATCAATTAAAATACTAATTAAGTGAATTTGAATGTTTTTGAGAAGTATGTAGAAGCTTAGCTATTTTGATGGTAAAAATTAATATTAAATGAAATTAAAATATATGAACAAAATTGTTAGACGGAATCAAAATGTGGAGCGCAGCTTAAGACGAGAGAGACGACGCGGTTTTGCTTCGACTTATGTAGCTATTTAACTAACTGCCCAGTACGTTGACATTTATGCCTAAGTCTGCGCCTGTTACTTAACTAGAAACGCTGCGTTCCATTAACTCCATCACTAGCCGTTATTCATCTTCACTTCAACCCTGCATTCTGGCAATCATTCCTAAAAAAAAAAGTCATGAAATATATTCCTAAAAAGTTGATATAATAGCATGAACTAACCATAACTCAACTACTCTCTTAATTATTCATTTGTTATTTCTATATAAACTCTTATGAAAAGTTGAATTCATCCATTAACGAGCAAACCAATTAATCCTCTCTAATTTCAGGATAGATATCATAAAAAAAAGACTGTTTTCTCTATCAACATTGTGAGCACCATACCCCTTCGGTCGAGTCCCCATTCACTATTGACTTACCTCAAAAGTGCCCTCACCTAACTCCCCATCGACCTGCCTGATATTTACAAAGAAATCATGTAGAGTATTATTTTGTGAAATGAATGATTTGTTATTTAAATACACAAATGTAATACTACCTCCGTGTTTTCAGGTTCTTTACGTTTCCATTTTTGGGTGTGTTTTTCATTTCTTTACGTTTCCATTTATAGTAAGTTTTGTAATTGTTTATTATTATTTTTTTATTGATATTGGTGAAAAAGTAAGTTTTTAAGAAGGTTAGTAATTGTTTATTATTATTTTTATTTTTATATTGATGGAAAGTTAATTTTATTGGTATTGGTGAAAACCAAATGTAAAGGAATGAAAAAAACGGAGGTAGTATTATGTTACAGGATTGCCAATCTCCGAGGCGGATATGTCACAGTCAGTTCATGGATAGAAAGGCAATGAGCACCGTTTAAATAATAATAATTATTTAAAATTATGGATGGTTTTTGAATAATTTTTTTATATTATAATTCAAATCATATAAATCACATGGGTATAAAAATGTTAATGATATATTACATTAAATATTTTTCTAAAATTTTTAAAAGTATAGATCTTATTAAGAAAGAAATTAAACTTTAGCTACCATAAAGTTAAAATCCCTAAAGTTATATACCACAGTTGAAATTTTTGTAGGAAGGAAAAGAAGGAAGACGCCAAAAAGATCATTTGTGATTTGATATTGAATTTCATAGATTATTGAATGTTAAAT
Organism: Croton laevigatus; assembly: GCA_949640765.1. Classification (NCBI taxonomy): domain Eukaryota; kingdom Viridiplantae; phylum Streptophyta; class Magnoliopsida; order Malpighiales; family Euphorbiaceae; genus Croton; species Croton laevigatus. The sequence continues at coordinate 17,898 of CATIWJ010123866.1, read as the reverse complement.
TAAAGTTCAAGAAATTCTGATTACAATTATTAAACTTTAGGGTAAAATTTACATGTGGCAAGTATGTGCAATTAAAAATAACTTCGTTCCAAGTTACGCTTGTGCCTACAACTCAAATCAGCTTTAGTTCCTATGCCCAAAAAAAACCTCAAATCTTTTCTTTCCGTTTTTATGTTTCCTTTCTCTTAATACAATTGCTGCTTTGTCCTGACTGCAAACTATGGTTTGATCAATAATTTGATCCTAAAAATGAAGCCCATGCGCATGGAAGGTGGCTGGCGCAGGCAGACCACATGCTGACATGTGGCAGTTGCTGGTTTGCTATTGACAATTGATGTGGCATGCTGAATGGACTTTGAATTTGTGGTTTGGTTTAATTTGGTCATGTTTAAGCTGATTTTGACTTTTGCTTCCGTTTTTAGTCCAATTTCAAGCTTTTTAAACTTACAATAATTTCCAATTGAAGGCAAAGTATAATTGGGGCTGAGATTGACAAAGAGATAGAGAACTTGTGATGTAGGAAGACTAGAATGGTGTTCGGATCAAGTAATTTGGCTTGGAAAAACGCTCTAATTGTACTGATGTCTGTTTGAGATTCCGTGGACTTCACCCTAGGGTTAGGCCCAATATTATTGGACTTTGGAATAACAAATTTTGTTTGTTACATTTGTTGAAATTGATTTTAAGGTAATATTTAATTATTTAGGTAACACTTTGTAAACAACTATTAAGAATAGAAAATGACTATTGAAACATTTAAATGATATTCAAATAATTACTGTTGCAAACACAGTCCAGGTGGCGTTTTTGCAAAATGGTGGTCATTGATTTATTATTTATAAGTTATTTGTAATTGAAAATTGTTTAAAAAAAAAATTAAAAAGCACTACTTTCGTATTTTTTGTTTCTTTACATTTCCGTTTTTGGGTGTGTTTTTGAATTCTTTACATTTCCATTTATAGTAAGTTTTGTAATTGTTTATTATTATTTCTTTATTAGTGTTGGTGAAAAAGTAAATTTTTTAAAGGGGTTGTAATTATTTATTATTATTTCTGTTTTAGTATTGGTGAAAAACTAATTTTGTTGGTATTAGTGAAATACTAGTAGTAAATGTAAAGAATAAAAAAATACGGAGGTAGTATTTTTCAAATCATTTGCTCCGTATTCTCCCACTACCACCGTGACGATGATATTAATCCTCATTTGATAATTTCAAACTATTTTCTATGTATTTTACACGAGTGTAACATAGTTGCACGAATGACATGGAAAGTGATGTTTTGTTAAATATAAGATGGTTGAACATTTTGTCACCATTTTTTCCCTCTCTGCAGTAAAATAGAGTAAACGATTGGAAATATGGTGAATATTTAACTAAATATGTTAAAAACAAATGTGTTTGGACGATTAAGAACAATTAGGTCAGTGTATCATTAATTGCTCTGTCTTTAACAAAATCTATTTTGAAAATAGCAGAATCCTATTTAAAATTATAAATTGTTTAGAAATAAATATAAAATAGTTTTTAAAACATCCCCTCCAGTATTCTCCCACCATCACCATTACAACCATATTAATTTATAAAATATAAAAAAGTTGAAGATTGTTTGATGAAGTGGCGCAATTACAATTTTTTTTTTCCAAATTAAATTTTTATGGTTATGTTAGGGTTCCATCCCCTGACTTATGTAATGAAGGTGCATCACTCTAATCATTTAAGATAGAGGTTTTTTGCGGCGCAATTACAATTTAGCAAGAGCTTATGTGTAATTTTTATATTGTTTTAATTTTTAAAAATATTTTATTTAATATGTAGAGACTTTTCATATTCTCTTAAGTAACAATTAATTAATTAATAATATAAAATAAATTTATTTTATTTTTTTAATATTTATTATCTAAAATTAATCCAAGTAATAATTAATTAAATTGAATGTTATATGTGTATATATATATATATATCTATGACACGGTATTTTAATTTAAAAATGTATTTGAATATATTTATAATATATATTAATGAATAAAACGATACAGTTGATATTAACAAGAAAAAAAAATGTATGTCTTCTTTCTTCCTTTCTTTCTACAATAAATTTCTGCTTCAGAACAGTAATTTCCTTTTTAAAATCTGTTTTCATCTCTAATTCTTGAACTTGATTCTGTTCAAACTCAGTTATAGTTGAAAATCAATGCAGAAATTGTATTAAATAATTTTTCTATTACATAAAATTTTGGTATTTGCTTGGAGTGAGGTTAGGAATTAGTATTTAATTTATTTCACTTTACTATTTCTGTGTTTTTAAAAAGATAAAATTTAATCAAAACCCCATTTTCATGCAAACTCAATGAATGTTTGTCATCAACATGTTTCAATGAAATTTAATTTTATCAACATATCAAGGAAAAAAAGGTCTATAACAGACAACTCAAACGAATTTTAGATTTAAGATATTGCATTTGTTAATCTTTTGAACGCATCTTAATGTAGCTTTCAGTGAAATAAGCTGAATTGGCCATATGCTACATAAAAGTATTTGTAGTTGCTTTTAAACAAATATTAAGATTTTTTTTTTTTTTTAATGTCAAAATCTCTTAACATTAACTTGCTAGCCTGTGTTTTACTTGTTATATATTATATTGCACCAGCTGACCGGCTGGCCGGCAAAAATTGACAAAAAAAAACTTGTCTTTAACATTTGTATTTGTCTTATTCCATAAGAGGCATCTTTCTTTACCTTTACCTTTACCTTGCAGTTGTAGATTGAGCAGAAGCTAAGTAACATTTAATTAGAAAATATGATTATTGTTTTGTTTGATTCAATTGCTTAGCTAATTTCAATTTCAAGGCTCGTCAATGATAAATTTCTTCATGGTTGTTAGACATGCAATTTCATTACCATTGTTTTGAGGTTCCTCAGTCAAAGAACTTTGAGCTAGAGGAACTAGGGGAGTTCAATTAAAAGCTTGGAAACTTCTAGCCTAAGCCGTTAAACAAGGGCGCTGGCTGGAAGGTAACCCATACGACAACATATTACATCTCTAGTTACGATATATGGCTACAAAATATATATATATATATATATTGTAGCTAATATAAATATTATCCTACAATTAAAAACCTATTGTGGCGCCGGTGTTTCCACTGGTGGTGGCTATCCCGTTTTTCTTCTTTCCCAATAATCTAATAATTATTTGTTTATGTCTTTCTCTCTGAAAGAATAGTCCATTGCTTCTGTGCAATTTTCTTTTTGCTTGTGTGTAATTTTCCTTCTTGTACTGCAGCCACATTCCCTTCTTCTTTCGCTTAGATAAGACCCGTGCTCCTTTGTGTCACTTAGATTAGCTTGAGGAGGAAGATGAACACCACCTGTTTGATGAATTCCTCAATATCTACTGGAAGCAACGAAAAATTCTACTGTACCTCTGATTTTGAGTTTTCATATTCATTTTTTCTATTACTAATCTTTGTCAACATAGTGTTAATTTCTTAGTCTTTTGGTTGGCTTGATGGTCTTAGAAAAATGAGCTGTACAGTTTCTGGGTAGGCAATCTTCCTGACAATTGCTATACTTCTGATTTCTTATTCTCGTTATAAAATTACGAGCAGGCCTAGTCTTTTTTTTTTCGACTAGTTCTTTTATCGAATAAAAAAAACCTATTGTGGCTATATTAAATTATTTAGTAACAAAACTTTAATGATTGTAACTAATGTATATCTTTTGTTTTATTTTATATATACTGTATATAACGATATATAACAACACCACACATTTAATTTCACAATAATAATAAAATTCCATAACATAATAAAATATCCGATTATATATTAATCATTAGTTCTTACATCATTGGGCCTATAATACACTGATACTAGCCTTTTAGTACATAACAAAATGACTTTCAGAGTTAACCATTATAATTACTCATAACAAAATCCAAAAACATCTTCAAGTCCCTCACACCATAGCTGATCCTACGGAGCTGACTGGCATCTGCCTATCCTTACTAGGGTCTGGCTCAAACCATGAAGAAGTTATTATTTGACATGGCACAATCCTTGCATCATTATTTTGCTCCGACCTAACCTCTGACTAACGGTCTACTTACATCGAATTGGACCCTCGATTATCTATTTCTTCCTCTAGCTGCTTTATTCTAGCCTTTTGGTCTGCTGACTCCTAGACCAACTCCTTGATTCTATTCATCATCCACTAATACTCCTCTTGATCAATCACTACTAAGCTCAATTACTGGAATCTTACCCCTATCCTGATCTTGGTTTGCCATCATATCTAGAAATTTTGGAACCAAATCATTAATATTCAAATCATCCTTAGGTGTTTCCTACTAACTAACCTCTAATCTACTCCAAAGGTAATACACTCCAAGTTAACTAAACTAACTAAACCCAGAATCGACTAAACTGGAGCTTTGATACGAATAAATGTAACACCCTTTCTAATTCTACGAATAGAACCAAAAGTGATATCACAATCATGATTTTAGTCTCGGTTCACCTATGTCTAATTCATTATTTAACCTAATTGCTCTCCAAATTTTTATTTGCTTTCCACGTCATCATTAATATTTCCATCAAATTATTCACACATATATAAACACTTCTATAATACCTCCTTATAACCTCCACCACATTAATCATGCATACGCTCTAAATGACAATCACTAAATTACCTAACATGCATTCATCATTCATAACCTAGGAGAATGTACTAATAATATTACAGGCACATTATACAAAATAATCATCAATCCTAGTTATACATGTCATTCTACCAAAATACAAAATACAAAAAATAACTACCCAAAAAGAGAGAATCATTGTGTTTTTGTCGGCACTGCTGCTGCTGCAGACTCTACTTCTACTCTTCAACCTACGAGTTTAAGGAAATAAACTCGCTGAGTGTGTGCTTTAACCATAATTCTAAACAAATAAAAACAACTTAAAAACATACATTAAATAAAGCATGTAAGAAAGCATATAATTAAATAAATAAATCCACACATGAAAACTTCATTTAATTATTTTAAACTTAGTAAGTTGCTCATGTGGCATTAATAGAACTAACATATAAGGTTTAAGTAACAATTTATTCAATTCACCCTTTTGAGTCCCGTACGACTCGTACAATAATCAATAAGTCCCGTACGACTTTTGAATTTTAATTATTGAGTCCCGTTTGACTATTTAGTTGTTCACCACAAGATCGTAAATTAATGAAAGGTACCATTCGATGCATCGAATCCTTATTACGATGTTCTAACCCAGCCAATTTGATCATTAGCATCATTATATAGTTTATCCTTCTCATTCGCGTCATTTCATTTTATATTCATCTTTCACCACATCAATCTCATATGCATTTCATATATATAAAAACCACATTTAAATCTGAAATCTCAAAATCAATCCACATAGTTTAAATTCAATATTTGAACAGTTTTGAAAATAGGTTATCTCTGTCCAGTAAGTCGCGGGCGCGCTAATGTGTCGCGGGCGAGACTCATCTCTAGCAACATCATCTCAGGCACGAGACCATAGCTCGCAGACGAGATAAAATTTCCAATCGGGACTGGAATACTCCAGATTTTGTCGCGAGCGAGATAAAATTTTGGGAGTTCCAGACGCAACTAGAACTTACATCGCGACCGTGCAGACCTGCTTCACGGGCGAGATCGTCCACTTGGCAAGCCTATCGCGAGCGCGACTACCACTTCACGGGCGCGATGGCCATAAAACAGTCTGTACGCAGAAATTTCTCTTTTAACTAAAAATACCATCCATACCACAAATCACATATTTCAAAGGTTCCCCATTTAAACAACAGTTAGGTTTCAAACCACATTTTCAAACCATTTTCAAGAAAAACATTTTTCACATTTCAAACCTCGAACTAATCATACAAAATATTTCAAACATTTCAAGAAAATAAGTCTTAATTTAAAGAGAAGAAGATTAAAGCATCAAACATCGAAAGATAGCTTTTCACTTACTCAAGCTAGAGCTTTGCCTTTATGTACTCCTTTAGCTTCCAAATCTCCTAAAAATATAACACATATTTAGTTTCTTCTCAAGAGAAATCCAAAACCCTAACCCAACATCACAAGGGAGGCTAGATCTACACACTCTAACCTTATATCTAATTAGATGTAACAAGATCTACATGAGATCTTTAAGATCTCTACAAACCCTAACCATATACTGCTTACTAAATCCAACATTATTTTAAAGAGACCCAAAGAGATCTACTTGATCTCAACTTATCTTACCCTAACTTAGCCTTATTACATAAAAATCACTAGGAATGGAAGAATGAAGAATAAATATTTACTCTCTTACCTTAATTCTAGCTTTTCCCTTAGGTTTTCTTAAGGAGAGATGAAAATCTCCTCTTGATTTTGAAGAGGATGTGGTTAGCCCTTAAGAATAAAAAAAGAAGGAGAATGGATGATTTAAATGGGCCACATCTCTTTTTAGTCCACATTCCCTTAAATACCCACACAATAACTTCCTTAAGACCCACTAATTCCTAATTAATTTTTAATATCTTCTAATCACTTAATTAAATATCAGTTAACTCCAAAAAATTCTTAATTGATAGAAATTGATAAGACATGCATGGCAATAAGTGTGTGCAGATTTGATAGTATGCAAATACAACATACTTTTGGTCCCTAATATTATACTTATTTGATGTTTATTATGCTTAAATATGAGTTTTTACTTGCTTTTATATATTTTGGTTAGGGATTGTTAGATGTAATGAAAAGGAAGCATTTTAAGCATATTTAAGGAGTTTTTGATCAAAGGAATCGCTACTGAAGTTTTCTTGGACGTTTTTCTAAGCTGTTGGAGTTAGCCTTGGGCAAGACTAACGGACATAGTGAATAAAGCGGGATGAACTTAATTGGGCTATTGGTCCACGACCATTCGAGAAGTTTCATGCTTAAATTATTGCCTAGGAAGAAGATTTAAACATTAATTTATGGGCCAACTTTATTATATTAGTGTAGGACCCAGTTTTTATTAGTATTTAAGTACAAATTATGTCTTTTTAAGGGTATTCATTCACACCCTAAAGACAGTTACGAATTTTAGTTTATTTTTCCAAGAGCAATCATTATTTTCTCGATAGCCATTTAAGGCTAGACTCTTTCCTTGGGTTAATTTAAAGTCGATTTTTTTTTATGTTTGTGAGATCTTAATGCTCTTTTATTTTTACTTTTTAATTCCTATTGCATTCATATTTTTACTACAGTTTATTAGAAAACCCAATCCTTAATATATTTTGTTGATTGATTGATTTAACCAGCTGATTAATTGATAGGATGCATATAGCTATTCAATGAGATTAAATCCGAAATTGTTTAGTCGAATTGATATAAGCGACGATTGGTCTAATTTGATTATGACTAGATTTTTGGGTTATATTAATTAATTGCATGATCTAGTTTAAATGGGTTATCGTAGAATTTATTAATTTGGGCAAGGTCTTTCTAGTGTTTATTATAATTGACAAATAATCCTTCGTCGTACTTAAGATTGTTTGTTAGTTAGAGGTTATTATTAGATCGTATCTTAATAACCTATTAATACGGAAATATTGGTTGGATCGACGTTCTTTCTGACTATAATTTGTTTGTAATATGAAATTATTAAGTTATCTTAGAGTCAATGATTAGACGTAAGAAGTTCGCACTGAGAATTATACATTTGGCTGTATTTGTTCCCATTGTCCTTAATTTTATTTTCCTATTGCGTTTTCTTTAATTTTATTTATTTTTGTTCAATTAAAAACCCCCCCTTTTTTTTATTCTAGCACTATAGGAATAAACTTATCCTGTCTCTGTGGAATCGACCATGCTAATTGCTATATACGAAAACTTTAGAGTAGGTTATTTTATTTTTCATGGTTTGACAACCATCAGATTTTGAATAAACTTGACCAATTTTTATAGGATCGACCCTGCTAATTATTATATACAAAATCTTTAGAGTATGTTATTTTATTTTTGTGGTTTCGACAACCATCACTAATGCTAATGCTAATACTAACTCCTAATTAGGTTACATTATTAATACTAATACTATTATGCTTGTGATTAATTAATTAATTAATATACTAATTTGGTAAAAACATAATTATCCTCAAAAAATTAAAAATAAGAAGTATTATTTTTTTTTGAAATAGCATGCATTGCACGTGTTATCTTATTTTATATTCTCATTATTGATGCTATAGTTAATTTGATCAATTTACATATCAACCATTTTATATTCTTGCTATTGATGTTATAGTTAATTTAACTAATTATATATTGATAATAATATTCGCGTTAAATATATTATTTTCATTCTTAAAACCTGTTATTTATTTGATAAGTTTTTATCCCTATTTTTAATTAGAATATAATATTGATACTACTCCTAATTAAGATACATTAATAATAGTATAAAAATTGTTATTGATTGCACATCAAGATATAGTCTAGTGGCAAGTGTGTTTATGACCAAGTATCAGGATTCAAATTTCCCACCCCAAATTAATAAAGAATTATTATTAATAAATTAATTAATTAAAATTAATTATTTATATAGAGTAACACATCTAGGGGTAGTTTTAATGTGTTCAAAATTGATAAAATAGGCATAAACTCTTCCTAATTATATCGAATGTGAGTTCAAATTCATAATTAGCTTCAATGTGCCCTATGAGATAAAAATTTTTGTTTATTTCTTAAATAATATTTTTATAGGATATAATTTGAATTTAATCAATAAATTATGAATAATTATATAGTATTTCTTATTAGAATAAGACTTTAAATTGATTAATTAAATAATAATTAAAATAGTATGATTTGAATTTAATTAATTACTATAAATAATTATAAAAAGACAATTTTAACATTAATAATACCAAATTAATTAATTAATTGATAAAAATTCCATTGTGTCCTAAATAATGTTAATATTATTATATTTTAATTCAAATAATAAAAAAAAACTTATATGCACTTTAATAAAAATATTATATGCCAGGAGAAGAAAACTTCTTTGCTATTTGAATAATTGGAGAAGAAATAATAAAAATATTATATGCACATTTTTCTTATATCAAAACTAATATTATATACATATTAATTTTTAATATTTTGATAAAATATAATTTGAATTTAACTAGTTAATATTTGAAATAGTATTTCTTATTAGAATATGATCTGAATTTAATTATAAATTATGAGTAATTAAATAATCTTCTTTATTTGAATAATATTTTAATTTTATTAATTAATAATTAAAATAATATTTCTTATTAGAATTTAATTAATTAATTATTATAAATAATTATAAAATGATAACTTTAACCTCAATAAATATATATTTTATAGGAGAGTTTTGGACAAAACCTATATCCCGTTCATGTATGTATATAGAGTTTTTTCCATCCTAGAGAATTTCCAAATATCTTAAGGAAATGTTGAGTTTTATTGACAAATATCTTAATTACCGGCTGCGATTTAGTCTCTCGTTTTTTGAGGGTTATTATGAAATGATTCAAATTTGTTGAGGCAAAATTAATTAAACTATATAGAAATGAAAAAAGAAAAAAACATGTTTATAAGTTTTGAATGATTTGTGTTAAGTACGAATTACAGGATTTATTTTTTAGGAAATTAAAGGAATTCACATGTTTTCTGTCAAATAAAAAAAAAAAGAGAATTCCAATCGTTTTCTTATGCAGCAATCGTTTTATAATGTCAGCAAGAATTCCCATCATTTTCTGCCAAATAAAAAAAAGCATTCCAGAGGTAGGACAGCAAAGTGGAAAACAATCATCTCAAGGAGCTGGACGTCAGGATTCAATTCCACTTGGCAACAAAAGTCTCATCTCCTCGGGTGCGTGAGCAAGGTTACTTGTGTTAATGCCTATGTTAAAAAGGAAAAAAAATGAATTCCAATAGTTTTCTTATGTAGCAATCGTTTTATTATGTCAGCAAGAATTCCACTCGTTTTCTTCCAAACAAAAAAAAAAAAAGGAATTCCAATCGTTTTCTTATGTCAACAAGAATTCCCATCTTTTTCTGCCAAAAAAAAAAAGAGAAATTTACAAAAACCTTCCTAACTTTTATAGGAAATATATTTTTCTCCCTATGTTTTTTTTTAAGACTAAAACCTCCTTTCTTTTTAATTTCGTTAATATTTTCCTCCTTTTGTCTATTTTTTTTGTTAAAATAAACGTTGAAGGACCAAAATATAATTTTAACTAGCTATTTTAAAAAAACTCAAAAAATAAAGGACTATATTAAAATTTTTCTATCTCCTTCCTCCCCAAAGCACTACCCTTCAACACAACAAGAATCCTCTATCCAATGATTAAAACCAATTGTTTAATCAACTATGTATCACCGTTCACTAACCATGAAACAACCTTCCTTTCAGTTATCATCAATATTTCAAATTTTCAATATAAATACACATTTCCAAAAACAAAACCAGAAGCATTAAAACCTTGAAAAACCCATAACAATGGCGGCTGCGTTTAAAACCAATCCACCTCCACTTCGCACAGTAAAATCCATTCCTCAAACACTCTTCAACCATATATTTGCTTCAATTTACGCTTCCGCCATTCTAGCTCTTGTCTACCACCACCTCAAATCTCGTCTTCTTGAATCGAACACCTCCATCGTCTCTTTCTCTGTAACTAACACAATCAGTAATTTCTCTCAAACAATCAAGATCAGCAGGTTTTTGAACAAAGCAACCCAAAGTAATTAATTAATTGTTAAATCGGGACAAGGGATGAAGAGGCAAAATTGTTGGATACTAAAATGAAAACAAAATTGCTACCAGAATTTACTGAGAATGGGATCTGGGTATGAAAATTACAAAGAAAAAACAGCAAAATTATAGCCAAATCAAATCAAATCCCACAAATTTAAGATGAAAATTTAAAATAAAATTGTAAAACTTTGCATTGATATAATGAGCAGGAACATATATAAACACAAGCAAGAGACGAATGGAGTAGCATATAGATTACAAAAAGAGAGGAAAAAGAAATACCTTTCCGATTATCGAGAAGAGAAGATGAAAGAAGACCTTCTTCTACAAGCTGCCAAACCTTAGGAGTCGCTATGACTAATTGATTAAACAATTTATCTGTAGCCTTCTTGGTTGATTATACAATTGATTTTAATCACTGGATAGAGAATTCTTGTTGTGTTGAAGGTTAGCGTTGGACCGATGGCTAGGGGAGGAAGAAGATAGAAAAATTTCAAAATAGTCCCTTATTTTTTGAGTTTTTTTAAATGGCTCGTTAAAATTACATTTTGGTCCTTTAACGTTTATTTTAACAGAAAAAAATAGACAAAAAGAGGAAAATGTTAACGGAATTAAAAAAGAAGGAGATTTTAGTCAAAGAAAAAACATAGGGAGGAAAATATATTTTATGTAAAAAGCTAGGGAGGTTTTTGTAAATTTCCTAAAAAAAAAATAGAGAATTCCGATCGTTTTCTTACGTAGCAATCGTTTTCTTATGTCAACAAGAATTCCCATCGTTTTCTGCCAAGCGCAAAAAAAAAAAAAAAGAATTCCAATCGTTTTTTACTTTCATCAGTATATAATATGGGTTTTGATGAAATGAAAACCACCATCAATTTACTTCAGTTTTCACAAAATGGGCCTTCTTTACTTTTCCTCATGTTTTTTCATCTACGCTTCTCTTTGCCTTTTGTTCTCTGGCAAAGGAATATGCGCTTTTGGTGGAAACGAGACTGATCACCAAGCTTTGCTTATGTTCAAGGCTGGAATAGCTGCTGACCCTTTCCAGGTCATGGCTTCATGGAATCACACCACCCATTTCTGCCAATGGTATGGGGTTACTTGTAGCCGCCGTCACAAGAGGGTCACAATGTTGAATCTCACTTCCATAAAGCTTGTCGGCACCATATCTCCATACATTGGTAATTTAAGCTTTCTAAAGGTACTAGACCTTCAAAATAATAGCCTAACCCAGAATATTCCACCTGAAATTGGTCGTTTGCAAAGATTGCAAAAAATATATCTACACAATAATTCACTCACTAATGAAATCCCGTCGAATCTTTCTCGATGTTCTAACCTTATTGCTTTTGGGGTTGGATTCAACCATTTGACCGGAAAAGTTCCGATGGAGTTTGGCCACCTCTTGAAGCTCAATAGTCTTTCTATGCATAAGAACAATCTAATAGGGACTATTCCTCATTCTCTTGGAAACTTGACTTCTCTTGTTGCTTTTTCTGCTGGTTATAATAATTTTGTTGGAAGTTTTCCTCATCAATTCGGAAAACTTAAAAATCTTGAATTTTTAGGTTTTTATGGAAATAGCTTGTCTTCAAGCATCTTCCCTTCAATCCTCAATCTTTCTTCTTTAACAGTATTTGATATAGGAGGAAACATAAACCTTGGTGGATTTCTTCCAACAAATTTATTCTCATCTCTTCCAAATCTTCAGATCTTGAGCATTAATGGTAATCAATTTACAGGTCTAATTCCTAATTCAATATCTAATGCTTCCAACCTACGCACTCTTTACGTAGGTGACAACTATCTCACAGGAAGAGTGCCTTCTTTAGAGAGACTAAACCTTATTAGAAAATTTCATATTAATACAAATAGGCTTGGTTATGCAGCTGTTGATGATTTGACATTTCTATGTACTTTGACTAATTCTAGCGTTTTGCAGGATTTAGCATTTAGCACAAATAACTTTGGAGGGTCCTTACCTGAGTGCATTGGTAACTTATCATCACAACTTCAAAACCTAGCTATATTTTCAAATCAAATATCTGGAAACATTCCAGCTTCTATAGGAAATTTAGTAAACTTGGAGGTTTTATATATGGGTGATAACAAGCTATCAGGTAAGATACCCCAATCTATTGGAAATTTGCAAAAATTAGAGGATATGCGTTTTCAAATAAATAAGTTTTTTGGACTTATTCCATCCTCTCTTGGAAACCTCACAAAGTTGAGTCAACTTAATTTGTCAAATAATACTCTTGGAGGCTCCATTCCTTCAACTCTAGCTAATTGCAAATATTTGCAAGTACTTGATTTTTCTAATAACAATCTTAGTGGAAGCTTACCTCCAGAAGTTATAGGCCTTCAATCCTTGTCGATTTCTGTTAGTTTTGCACAAAACCATTTCATCGGTGCTCTTCCAATTGAAGTAGGCAATTTGAAAGCCTTAGGTGTCTTGGATGTCTCTAATAACCTATTATCAGGTAATTTACCAACAAGTCTTGGAAGTTGCACAAGCCTAGAGTACTTAAACATGAGTGGGAATAACTTCCAAGGGTTGATTCCATTATCTCTAAGTTCCCTGAGAGGCCTTCAAGAAATAGATTTTTCTCACAACAATTTCTCAGGACAAATCCCTAATTTTTTTGCTAGCTTCGGGGCATTGCTCATTTTGAACTTATCTTTTAACGAGTTTGAAGGTCTAGTTCCAAGTGATGGAGTCTTCAAAAATGCCAGTATTACTATAGTTAAGGGAAATAGCAAGCTATGCGGAGGCATACCTGAATTTCAGCTCCCTATTTGTCACTTCAAGTTGTCCAACAAAAAAAGAAGGAAGGTAATCACTGCAACCATAGTAGGAATATCAGGAGCAATTTTTGCAATGTTGTCATTTGTATTGATTGTTTTCAGGATAAAAAGGAAAAGACAAAACTCCCCTTCATCCAATTTAGGAAATTCCTTCCGAAACTTTCCGATGGTATCATATAATGATCTTCACAAAGCAACTAATGGGTTTATCTCCACTAATTTGATTGGTAATGGTAGTTTTGGATGTGTTTATAAAGGAATTGTTGAAGAAGGAGAGCAAACAGTGGCTGTTAAGGTGCTGAACCTGCACTACCATGGTGCAGCTAAGAGTTTTATGGCAGAATGTGAAGCCTTGAGGAACATCAAACATCGAAATCTCTTGAAAATTATAACTGCATGTTCTAGCACAGACCATCAAGGCAACGACTTCAAGGCACTAGTTTATGAATTCATGATAAATGGGAACTTAGAAGAATGGTTGCACATGCGAGTGGGAGATAGGAATTTAAATCTAATCCACAGAATCAATATTGTGATTGACGTTGCACTCGCAATTGAATATCTTCATCATAACTCTAGAACTCCGATAGTCCATTGTGATCTCAAGCCTAGCAATGTTCTTCTCGATGACGAAATGGTTGCCCATATTGGTGACTTTGGGCTAGCAAAAATCCTTTTGCATGGACAGAATAGTTCCAATAATCAATCAAGTTCAACTGGATTACGAGGAACTATTGGTTATGCTCCCCCAGGTACCATTTTTCATTTTATGTTTCCCTTTCCTTTTGTTAAACTTTTGCTTACTAAGAACAAGATGGTACCCTTTCTCAATGTGATGTAAATAACTTAAAAATGGCAGAATATGGACTCGGGAGTGAGGTTACAACTCAAGGTGATGTATATAGCTTTGGTATTTTGTTGTTGGAGATATTTACCGGGAAGATGCCCACAGATGATATGTTTAATGAAAGTTTGAATCTTCATAAATTTGTGGAGTCAGCTTTGCCATGTGGAGTAAGTACAATTGTTGATCCAATTCTCCTTCAAGAAAGAGGTCAAATAGATGAAATTTTTATGATGGAATGTATGCTTTCTATACTTGGAACCGGACTGTCTTGTTCCGTTGAATCGCCAATAGATCGAATGAACATCAGTGATGTTGTCATTAAGCTCCAATGGATCAAAGATAAGTTAAAAGACACCCGACAAAGAAATGTCGGCTCGAGCACTGCTAGACATTGATAAAGTCTCCAAGTGATTCTTTATTAATTATTATGTTTTCCTTTTCAATTCGAAAAAGTAACATATGTAAATTTCTCTTTCTTTTGTTTTATTTTATATGTTTTTTATTTCTAATTGGACCATAGATGGGTAGGCTGCATGGTATAAAAATAATAAGAAAATGAATGAAATGCCGAATAAATTGGCTTTGAACCCCTTTGAGAGTTGATATCAATTTTAATTTTAGAACTATTTATGTATTTCTATGATTTATTGAGATGCTTAGTCGCCATTGTATTTTATTGGTTCTTCAATCAGCCAAATGTATAATTGATACAATTCCATGTGGTTAGTCCGTTAAATTAAATTGGTAATCATTGAAATAAATTGACACAAGTAGCAATTAATGCAACCTATATTGAGTAAGAACTTTTGCATGAGATTTGAAAAATTAGGCTTATTTTTTTGGGGTTGCACCCCAACTACTTTAGAGGATGTAACACTTTGATTCCTCATTTTCAAATTGCCACTCCAACGTCTTCCAATTTTAGAAATTGTAACATTGACATTACCTAAGTCAAAATCCAAACTTTCCGGCAGGAAAATCCTTGTTAAATTTCACCAATAGTAATTGAACTTTGGGTGCATTAACTAATAGTTCCTAAACTTTTATTCTTTTTAAAAGAAACGTTCCAAGGCTTCACATAAATTTGCATAAAATGTACATTTGGACGAAAATACCCATCATTCTAGTTAGAAAAAGATTCATAACAACAATCTTATTATGTAGCATATGGCCAATTCAGCTTATATCACTGAAAGCTATATTAAGATGCCTTCAAAAGATTAATGAAAGAGTTGGCTATAACACCCAAATATTGTTAGGTGCAAACCACTGTAAATAATTTTTAATATAATCAATCTTTAATTGTCTTTAATAGCTTCTTTTCTATGTGTTCAATTTTTCTTCTCCTCCCTCTCTTACAAGACTATTTTATAACAAGCAATACAATATATGTTTTAACAGAGTTTAGAACTCTAAATTGATACTCAAAGTTTACATTCAATAATATTGAATGAATACATGATCATACCTATACTTAGCTATTTATACTAACAACTACAATACACTATAGTAACTCTATTACCTTACTCATGTCTAATGTAAGCCCTAACACTATTATGTTTTTCCAAAAAAAAGAAATACAATATATAGTAAACAATAATCTCGCCGAATGAATGCATAATTTGAAATTTAAAAATAGCAAAAAATTGTAATTCAAAGAAACAATTTTATTAACCAAATGTCAACTTAATTTTGATGTAAGAGTTGAAAATAAAAAAATTTCAATTAATAACAGTAATTTTTAATTTAATGTAAAATATAATCTATAAAAATTAGCATATTTTCCATTAAATAAATTGATCCCATGAAGTCACTATAAAATGAGCACCGATTTTGGGTACTAGGAGCATGAATTTTTTTTTTTTTTTTTAAATGAAGTGTGGAATTGTATTTATGCAATCAGTTCCAGTAGGTTGCAGTTTATAGTATTCGACTATATATTATCAATTTCACAAAAAACAGTCACAACCATTGAATTTAACTGTTCTAATTATTTTTCGTGAAATTAATAATAGAAAGTCAAATTTTACAAACTGCAATCTGCTGAAATTAATCTCGGTCTGCGCAAATACAATTGGACATTTCACTTGAAAAAAAAAAATAAAACAAAAAATTTTTTATAAAAAGGAGGCTGAAGAGCACCATGTGCTCCTAGCACCTAAATTCTTTCTCCTCATAAAATTATTAATTAATTAATCCCATAATCTTAAATATTGTGGCAAAATTCCAAATGAAAATTTTAATTTTGTCAATAAAAATGCTCAATTTGTGACAAAAATAAAAATTAGTCACTAAGAATTTAAAAGAAGTACGAAATATTGACAAATGAAATTTTCCTCACAACAATTTGTCAGTAATAACAAATGACAAAAAACATACTCCCTCCGTTTGCGAAATATAGGAAAGATTTTCTCCTGCACGTAAATTAAGAAAACTCACATTTCTCTGCTTTTACCCCAAAATACTCTTACTTTTCTAATCATTACACTACAATTTAAAATTATTCCATCTAAAAGCATAATTCGACAATACTCATTATCTCAATAAAAATACTACAAAAAATACACCAACTATCGTAATAAAATATTCCTCACTTTTTCCTCTTTCTCTTTCCTTCCCTCCTTGATAGGGGGTGTGCAAAAATCGAACCTACCTGAGTAACCCATCTGGCTCGAACCGACTCGATGTAATCAGGTAGGGTTAGTCGGGTTATTAGGGTTGGTTTGGGTTTGAGATTATATGAATTTCAGATTTTAGTCCGGGTAAGGTTACAATGACGAAAACCCGACCAACCCGAAAAAATTTTTTTCCTTTTCGTGAGAAGAATTTCGGGTTGTTAGGTTCGGTTCGGGTGGTTAAATTTCAGAAATTCGAGTTTCGGAAACAGTGGCCACAAATTTATAAATATGTGACCTACTTTGCTGAAAAAAGTGTGGACAATTTTGTAATATGTGACCAGCTTTATGAAAAAAGTGGCTACAACTTTTTACAATTATGGCCAACTTTTCTGCATACTTTACATAAGTGTAAAAATTGTGGAAAACTTTTGTAATATGTGGGCAACTTTGCTGAAAAAAGTGTGGACAACTTTGTAATATGTAACCATTTTTGTGGAAAAAGTGACCACAACTTTTTACAGTTATGCCCAACTTTTCTGCATACTTTACATAAGTGTAAAAACTATGGTCAGCTTTTGTAATATGTGGGCAACTTTGCTGAAAAAAGTGTGGATAACTTTGTAATATATGAGCCAGTTTTGTTAAAAAAGTGGCCATAACATTTTACACTTGTAGCCAGATTTTAGAAAATGTGGCCACAGTTTGTTAAACTTTTGGGCAGTTTTATATTCTTGAGGAATTAGTATGTAAAAAACTAAAACATAAACATATGATTAGGTATTAACAATTAACTAAACTTGTGATTTCAATGAATT
>CATIWJ010123820.1:0-28013 GCA_949640765.1 Croton laevigatus | reverse complement strand
CCACTAATTTCCCACTAATAATTCCACTTCAATTATGGTATGTGACAGATTTAAATTTTACTTGTGTTAAAATTTAATTACAATTTACTTTTAATCCATATTTTCCATTTAATTGTAAACCCTTCAAATTATACCTTTAACATGTGATAAAAATGTCACAAATATTTATTTAAGTTTGTCTCTAAAGAAATCTGAATTTTAATTGTACATTTGATACTTAATTTATTTGATTTTACTTAATTTTACTTAATTTTCAAATTAAATTAAATAGGTGTATCTTTGTTTACAAGAGTTTACAATTGCCTATGGGTTTATTAAGTGTTTACTTTCTTTTTACCATATTTATACTTGGTTTATATTTTATTATTTAACTAGGGTAAATTTTAAATTTACCGTTTTACCACATTTTACTCCGTGTGGTAAAAATTAACTGATTTGTAAAATATTTAATCTAATTATTTTCTAAACATTTAATTAAATAAATTTCCTATAAAATAATTCATTACTAAGATTTAATATAATTCATTTTTCATTTAATTTAATATTTTTGGTAAACTACAATTTGATCCTTCTTCTTATTATTATTTTTAGGATGTTACAAATTTGGAGTAGTAGTCATCTGCTCTTGTGCCAAAAACATTGAAGATTTGGATGTATCCCTTTTCTGTGGTGGGAGATTACAGTTGATTCCCATTTATTATTAAGATTACAGTTTTTTGGATGGATTGTTTCTAAGAATGACAAGGATCAAGATTTTCTTCCTTTTTCAGGATTGTTATGTATTTTTCAATTTCTTTCCGACGGCCATGAAAGAGGGAAGAGAAGAAGGGTGTAGATTTAGGAGTTTTTTCTGAAGAAGATGACAAAAATGCAAAATCAATCCCTTAATTCTTGAGTTTTTTTTTTAAGAGGGCCCATAAAATTATATTTTGGTCCTTCTACCGTTATTTTAACAGAAAAATAGACATAAGGGTATTTTTATCAACGGAATTAAAATGCAGGGAGATTTTTGTCCATTAAAAAATAAAGAGGGAGGAAAATGTAGATATAGGTAAAACACGCGCATGGTTTTATTTTTGTTGACGGTGGATTTGTTTTTTCTGTTCCCTTTTTTTTTATATATATTGATATAGTATTCTACTTGGGGGATATAGGGAAGGGAATTGATAAGTCTCGAACCGAAACCTCAGGTTTCAAGAAAGAGGTGCCTTACTATTAGGCCACCTCTTGGGCTTTTTTCTGTTCCCTTTCGGGTTTTATTTTGGGTATTATGTAGCATCCTCTTTTTTACATCAATTTTTTGTTTTTATATTATATATTATTTTGAAATTTTTTTGGAGTTTTTTTCCAAAGTGGAATCGAATATGTGGGTAACCCTATTAAATGTTTATGAAAATTTTGCATACTATCTGCTTTAAATTTGATGATGTATTAACTCAGTTACATATCTAGAAGAAAAAGTAAGGAATATTTTTAGACTATGGTTAGTTGGAGTGAGTTTGGGAGTAAACATAAAGTTATCACACAGTTTAATTTATTGAACTGTTTGGTTGCGATTATGCAGGGCGTTGAATTTATTGAAATGTTCGATTGATTGCCATTATGCTGGACGTGGCAAGCTCGCACTTCATGTCCCTCTCTACTCCCAATTAACTGTAACTTCTCTAGTCGATAAATTTTACATCTCCTTTTCACCTTTAATACTATTTTTATATATTACGTACAGGACTTGCATTTTTTTTTTTTTTTTGCCTGTGTTGATTGAATAAAGACATTTATACCATTTTGCAGATTAATATTATCTAAATTATATTATTTCTCGAGAATTCAGACATGATCATAATATCATTTATGAAAAGGGTTTGGTTAGAACTCGCAATTTGAATGCGAATGTTCTTTATTTTTTCTTTTTTTTTCAAAATTATATGTCAGAATGTTTATACTAGTAGCTGAAATAAAAAATAGTAAATCATAATTTTTTGTGTTATTTTATTAAGTATTATAAATTATTTCATATGTCTCATAATAATTATTTTAATTTTATTTTATTTTATTTCATAATAAATATCTCATTTTTGAAATTCAATAAGATTAAATAAATAATAATTTTTCTTTTCCACCTCCACATAAAAAAACTCATCTGCATAAAATAACTTTAAAATCTAATTCATGGGAAATTTACTTGCGCAAATTGGACAAAAATAACCGAACTTAACCTTATTTTGGGTTAGCTAGAACACTCAAACCCACGTAACCAAACAGGCCATTGGAAGAGGATATATCCATTACAGGACATGTGGTTAGTAAGCATGAACAGAAAAGTGTGGCAGAGACATGATTTTTATATTTAGAAATAAAATAAAATAATTCAAACAAATCACAAATAACACACACACTCGTAAGGGTGTACCGGAGAAAATCATATGTTTAACCGATTGGATAGCCGTTAATTTTTTATAGCAGCAGTTTATAAAATATTCAAAGCTATATGAATTATCTTAAAAAAATTAAAAATTATCTTAAAAATTATTTTATCGCATTTTATCAGTTAAAAATTAAAAATTTTTCCGAAAAATTATTGGGCTTGATACAATTTAACCACCTAAAAATTAAATAATACTAATAAATTATTTGCAGCTATAACACCGTTTGGTTGTTGGGAAAAACCAGTTCAGTTTTCAGTTCACTTTCTTTCCTTTCTTTCTTTTACAATAATCAAATTAGCAAACACTTTCTTCTTCCTTTCGACACCAAATGCAATGGTGAAGGATTTGCAATTCCACCCATTTTCCCTCGCCAAACACAACTATAATAGTTTCTTTGTAAAGTTTGCTGTCTCATTTCTTCTTATTGGCCTTGCTTTTCGTTTACTAATCTCTGATTCTTTCAGATTCTCTTCATCCATAGACTCGCCGCCGCCACTCACTCAACAGAACCCTCAAACAGACTCTTCTTCTTCTTCGCCTATTGAAGCTTTTGCTAATGATTTTCCGGCTAATTCAACTCAAACTTCAGTCACTGGTTTGTATAATTATTAATTTTCTTTTACAGTTTCTGTTAAATTTGGTTCAATAAATGAAATGATGAAATGGGATTTTTTTTTTTTTTGCAGAAGAATGTGACTTGTTTAATGGAGAATGGGTAGCAGATCCATCAGGACCAATTTACACTAATCAAAGCTGCCCTGAAATTGAAGGACATCAAAACTGTATGAGAAATGGAAGACCTGATTCAGGTTACCTTTACTGGAGATGGAATCCATATGGTTGTGATTTACCCAAATTTAATCCGAACAAATTTCTTCAAAATATGAGAAACAAATACTGGGCTTTTATTGGTGATTCCATTTCTCGTAATCATGTCCAGTCTTTACTCTGCATTCTTTCTCAGGTAATTATTATAATTATAAATCATCAACTTCTGTTCTGCCATGTTTGTTTCTTTGTTTTTGCTTCATTGAATACCACTAATGATTGATTGCTTTAGTCTAAGAAGTCTTGAAGAAGATTGAAGAACACTTTTGAGTAGAACCCAAGTTTCATTTTCCAAAAATAAAGATTAAAATGCAACTATTCAGCTTTTTCACCTAAGAATAATTTAGAATGCTTTATGAACTAATTAAATATTATTGTTAGT
Organism: Croton laevigatus; assembly: GCA_949640765.1. Taxonomy (NCBI): domain Eukaryota; kingdom Viridiplantae; phylum Streptophyta; class Magnoliopsida; order Malpighiales; family Euphorbiaceae; genus Croton; species Croton laevigatus. The sequence goes on along the minus strand of CATIWJ010123820.1, from coordinate 24,377 downwards.
TAATCATCTATCTTAATTTGTTGTGGAATACAGCTGGTTCTTGCTTTAGAGGTTCTGCTGTCATTTTCCAATCTAAATTTCCATATTAATATTAAATAAGTACAAATAATTCTTGTTGGCTGGCTGGTCCATTAAATAGTATTTACATAATCTAGTAAAACTCCAAGCAGACTGAACCTCAAAAAAAACATAATTTCATGTTTGGGTTGGGTCCCCTATGATTATATTTGCAAGGAATGTAGGATAAATTTTGACCCCACTGTCTGCAATTATATGTTGTATGGTCTGTTATAATACAGTACAGAAACAAAAGGTTTTAGATTCTGCTTTTCTGGAAATTTTTCTTAAAATTCAGTTCCTTAAAGATTAATTCGTGTGTACTCCAGGTGGATAGAGCTGTTGAAGTATATCATGACGAAGAATTCAAGTCAAAGATATGGCATTTTCCAGATCACAACTTCACTCTTTCAGTAATTTGGACACCATTTTTACTCAAAGCAGAAATATTCGAAGACATTAATGGAGTTTCATCTTCTGAAATCAAGCTCCATTTGGACCGTCTTGATAATACATGGACCGATCAATATGAAAAGTTTGATTATGTAGTGATCGCTGGGGGGAAATGGTTTCTGAAAACTGCAATTTATCATGAGAACAATAATATTACGGGCTGTCATTACTGTCCAGGGAAGAACTTAACAGAGCTAGGGTATGATCATGCGTATCGAAAAGCGTTACAGTTGATCTTCAACTTTGCTGTCCAGTCAAGTCACAAGCCGTGGATTTTTTTCAGAACAACTACGCCAGATCACTTTGAGAATGGAGAATGGTTCAGTGGAGGAACTTGCAATAGAACAGTACCCTTTAAAGAAGGGGAGATTGCTATGAGAGAAGTAGACACAGCAATGAGAAATATTGAATTGGAAGAATTTGAGAAGGCTGTAAATACAGTAGGAATTGAGAAGAGGGTGAATTTGAAACTACTAGATACAACACAGTTATCGTTGTTGAGGCCGGATGGGCATCCCGGACCGTACAGGCAGATCCAGCCATTTGCAGAAGATAAGAATGCGAAAGTGCAGAATGATTGCTTACATTGGTGCTTGCCAGGGCCAATTGACTCCTGGAATGATTTGGTAATGCAAATGTTGGTTACTGCCAGATAGCATCAATTTCTTCCAGTCAATCTCTCCTCTTTTATTTATTTTTCCTTCAATGATTTTTAAGATCGTTGGAATAAGATTAAAATGATGAGTGTAAACGGCTGCTCATTCTTTTTTACTTTATGGGTAGTGGGAAAATTATTGATATTCGAAAAAGATAAAGTGTGATAATGTAATGTAACCATTCTTCATTTACACATCGAACTTTTGGTCACAAATTCTACTTTGCTCATGGTTTTATTGAATTGAAAAAACAAAATCACCCTTTACAATAGAAATGTAGTAATCCTGTTTCAAGGATGCCAAACCCAGTTGAGGCCAAAACAGTGTGGAAAAACAAGTTTTATCTTCATATCAAATAGAGCATTTAAGTAATCTGGGGAACCATACAAAACGAAGCCAATAGCTAATTCTGTTTTCCTTTTGGATAGTGCAATTTGAATATCATGAAAACTCCTAAATTAGCATATTTAATGTCAAAACTCCCAGTGATTGAATTATTATCTAAAGATAACATTTGATGAAAACCTGATAAATTATCTGTAGATTATTGAATTAACAGCTCTTGTCCTACAAATTGCAGCACAAACATATGTTTTGATTTGAAACATATTCAACAAAATACAAACCACCAGAAAATCTCTCATCATTCAGAAAGCGATTGGCTTTGCTCCTCATCTAATTTTTGGATGGTAGTGTCTCCAGCTTCCTTTGTTCTGGTTTGAGGAATGGATCCTGCAAATTCCAAATACATAGGAGTTAAAAACAATTAGATTATTAGAAATGAAAAAAAGTTCTCACGAAGAGATCTGGTTAAGATCAAAAGAAAACTGCGGTTTGTTAAAGAACCCAGCTGCATAATTTCATGGATGAATGGAATGATAGAAACAGATGGAAAATAAATGAATGGAAATTATACTTCCATCAATTCCATCATTTGGAAAGCAACAGTAGTAGAATGATTTCCCTTATAACATAATTTTCCTTCAGGGTGATTTCTCTCCAACTTGATGTGAAATTATTTTTCTTCCTTTCACAATCTATTTCTTTCCTTTTTCCACTGAACAGAATGGGGATTGAAAAGAAAAGCTTCTGTTTCCATTCTTGGTTTTCATTTTTCAATGACATGTTAAAATATAATAGCACAAACAGCAAATAGTATTATATTTGAATCTCTGAAAATTAGTAGTATTATATTTGAATGCAAAGTATTCCCATGGAGCTAGAAAACCAAATATCCTGTTCTTTCGAGCTCGAAATTGGAATAACAGAACAAACATCAAATTCCATCCTTACTAATTAAATCTAACGCTTAGCTACAATCCAGAATCTTAAGATTTAGGAGGAAAATGATTCCCACGATTAGAATCAGATCTAAAAAAAAAGAAAGAAAACTAGAGCACATATCAGTCCAGATGTCAATATTCACATCAAATTGATTCTAAATTAATATAAGAAACTTCCGATTCATACTACGTATCGATTATCGAAAGTTAAACGGAAATTCTAGGGTTTGGAAATCTTAAAAAAAAAAAAAAAAGATAGAAAAACATACGTCCTTAGCGAAAAGTAAGGTGCCGACGGCAACTGTACCCATGACTCCGGCCAATATAGTAGCCGGACCAGTTAGCAGACTCCACTTTCGATATATCATCTTGGCTACTACAATTTCTTCAGCTCGCTCTTGCAAGACAATCGAACTACTACTTGAACGACTTGAATTTCATAATTTTTATTCTTCCCCTGATTACAGTTCCTTCTGTGGACTAAACTGGGCCTATATTAACCAAATAGGCCGAAACTAATTGAGCCAAGTTATTGGGCCTAGTTGATGTAAAATACTGTTGGGTGGTACTCCGAAACTTTAGTCAGAGCTCTGGAACTGGAAGCACAGAATAGAGAGTCTAGAAACCGACACTTGGTTACGTTGGTCCAATTCTGACAAATTTAAGAATCTCTCAGTTTGAATTCAAAAGAGACTTTAGTAATGAGAAAAATCCAATATCAGATTCAGATGTAATAACTAATCCGTAGAAGTAATGCATATTGACCATAGTCCAAGCAAGCCAGTGAGGCTAATAAATATGCAGAAACAGAGGCAACTTAGCATTTCAAATGATTCTTTATCATAATTTTGTGACCGCGTTGGCATAAAAGATATTTCTAAGAAAATACAAATAAAAATTTTTGGTATTAAAATTTATTTTTTTAAAATAGATTTATTTACTTTATATTTTAAAAGATAACTAGTATAAAATCTGCACGGTACGATTTAATTAAAATTATGTGTGAACGGCAATAGATTGTATGTCCATGAAAAAATATGTACCCAACTTGAATCCATTTAGAAAACTAACTATTGGCTCACCCTAGATTCTCTTAGGAATATATAATTCACTAAATCCCACCCCAAATCCATTTATTACTATATATTAATATAATTACTTATTTGAATAAAAACTAATAAAAATTAATCACAAATAATTATAAATTATAAAATTGCTTAAGGTCTACAATGAAATTTTTATAAATGCATTGAGCCATTTAACATCTAAGCCCCACTTCATTTAAAAAAAAAAAAAAAGAAGAGTCATTTAGCATTACATGTATCTAAATAACTTAATATAAAATGTTTAATAAAATAAGAAACTCGTAACCAATTAAAGTTTTTAAAATATGTTTTTTAAAACAGGTTTCCAGTATAAATATTTTTTATATTAAACGGATTTTTAATGGATCAGGTACCCATTATGAATTACTCCTCCACCTTAAAATTCATAAGATAGTGAAATTTACTACTGATTTTGTCCCAAATTTATTTACCCCACCTATTAAATTTTAAATAGGGCAGAGCAGGATGAGTATCAAAATTACTCTCATAAATATAAAAAAAGTGAAAAGAGGAAATTACCATTTATATTAAAAAAAACACACAATAGATATATTAGTATAATTAAAGAGTTAAAATATCTTCACTTTATGATTATATATATTATATAATTATATTATGGAAAAAATTGCGTCCAATAGGATTTGAATTTATACCACAGGTTTAGAAGACCTCTGTCTTATCCATTAGACAATGTACGCTTTTCTATTCTAATTTTTTCTTTTCTTTTTACATTTGTTGTTCATTAAAAAAAAATAGACAAAATAATTTTAGGAATTATATATTTTCTTTTCTTTTAATTTTTTAAAAATGCATAGATTAATCCTTCTACCTTCTAGGATTATTATATTCTATATCATCTCTATTATATAGTTATATTCTATTTCTATATCATCTCTATTATTAGATTATTTCTTTTATATAGAATTCTATTATATAAAAATATAGAATTTGATTCTATATATTCTAATATTCTATTCTAATATTCTTTTATTTAATTATTTTTTAATTATTAAATTCTATTTATCTATTTATTTAAGTTTTTATTTTATTATTATTCTAACAATTTGATTAGAATTAGTATTAGTTTTATTATTCTATTTTGAATGTTGTTATTATTTTCTTTTTTTTATTTCATTTTACATTTTATTAGTCTAATCTAATACTATTTATATTCGAATTTTTAGAAATATAATCTTTCTATTTATTTCTATTTTTCTATTTATTTTTTATATTTAAATTTAAATTATATTTAAATAAATATTTATTTAATTAAAATTGAGAACAACGAAAGAAACCCAACCAACTTTGTTTTAGAGAAGAAATAATCCATATTGGAACCTACCTTGAATGGTTAGTAATAAATTATGAGATGATATAATATTTTGTCTTAAGTCCATTTTTACAACTTAAATTGTGGGTCATCAACAATTTCAGACAAATAGAGTTTGTCAACCAATGTTAAAAAGCCAGAGCAAGACAAGAGATAACAAAATTCAATAAATTTATCTCCCATTAAAAAATAAATAAATAAATAGTGACGTTAGACGTCTCATGAAATATTTCAGTTAATGTTAATTTTGAGATTTTATTTAAAATCATTTTTTTTTTGTGCAAATCAAATTTATTATTTTGATAAAATCATTATATGTATATAAACTTTTATTTATACCTTATATAATATGAGAGTCTTGGTAAAAAATATATATATATAATATGAGAGTCTACTCAATAGAAGTTGATTTATTACTAAATTCTTTTCATCTTTTTAATAAATACATATTCATATATACTAATTTTTTTTTTTTTTCTAGTAATCGAAATTTACAAAAGCTAATAATTTTTTTAAAAAAATAAAACATTAATTTTCCTATAAGAATCAAACGTTTTGAGCAAGTATAATAATTTTTCCATATAAGACTGATCAAAACAGATTTTTATTCGTATAGATAATAGAGTTTGGAGTGGTTTGAACTCTCTCTCTCTCTCTCTACATACATATATATATTGGATTTTTTTATACGAATATGAATAATAAATTTTGAACATAATACGGTTTGGATTGGATATTTTTATTATTATTCGGTTTGGATTTTTTTTTGAATGGATTCGGTTTGAATTTGATTCGAGGATTTGATTGGATATGTAAACTCTTTTTTGGATTATTTTGGATTCGTTTCCATCTAAAGTAACATCTGTAAATCATCTACCTCCAAATCAAACTCAAGAGCAACTATACTATGTGCAATTCTACCTCCTTGTCTTGGAGAATAAAAATAGAAAAATCAAGAAAAGGAAGAGATTAACGATAGAAGTTCATCAACCTTTAGTCCATTCTAGATATTGAAAACAATATATAAACAATAGAGGATAACATTCTTTCATAAACCTAATATGAAAACGATTTATTTATATTTGGAATTTTATATTCAAAAAAATCTATCAATTAAATTAATTATTTAGCTTTAAATAGATAATGTGATAAAGATATTATGTAACCATTTACGTTAACATATATAGGGATATTTTAGTCACTATATAATTATAGATAATTTTGATTTATTATTATCATTTTTCAAATATTAAGTTCCTAAATTAGCCCTTAAGATGTATTAATTTGAGACATTTATATTTATTGGGGGGAAAAAAATGAAAAGATAGAAATCTCAAATTGGGATATTTGAATAAGGATAAAAAAAAAATAAAAACCAATTAATATTATTTTTAAGTATTAGAAAAATAAATTAATTAAAATTATCGTATGATTGAATTTTTTTTATTTGTCAAATATAAAAGAAACCTGCTAAAAATAACTAATGTATATTACCTTTTTCAGGTAGAATTTTTTTTTTTCCAATTTTTGCAAAGAAATTGTTTTCATACAATATATTATTTTTTGTTATAAATTTTAGATAATGAATTAATTTTGAAATGATTATCAATTGAAATAGAATGTGTGAATGATTACGTGACTAACCGTTTATTTCTAAAATTTAACTTTTAAAAAACTATCTCCAATACAATTTAACGAATAAATAACAACTTTAACGTAAATAATACAATCAAATAAAAACAATTTACCATTTGGTCAAAAGCATAGTTTTTCAAATTACCTATAGACTCTATACTCCAAAGCTTTATTTGGCAAGTTTTGCCGCCAAATAAGACACAAATAAGCTGGGTATATTGCTAATCGTGATTGTTTTAAATAAATTAAAAACACTAATGATTCTACTATTGGTTCTTTAAAAAAAAAAAAAAACTTTCAATTAACACTAAGGTCCTAGGTTCAAATATTTTTAGAGGTAACTAAAGGTAAAAAAAAAAAAAAAATTAACACTAACGTCAAAAAGGTATATTAGGAAAATTAAATGCTAAAAATATATAATATTTTATTTTTTTTCTCTCTAACTTAGATATCTGAAATAATTAGCATCAATCTATTTTAAAGAGAACAAAAATAGTAATCAATTATTTTTATTTTCTAAATTAAAAAATATCTCAAAAAGAATAAATATAGTAATCAATTATTTTCATTTTTAAAAATGAAAATGAATAAATTATAATTATATTATTGCTAAATATGTTTTAGTTATTTATATAGGATAAATTAGAATTAATTATAACTAATTTAAATTTAAATAATTATTTTCATTGTTAACCAATGGATAATAATAAGAATCATAAGTGAAAAAGGGTTTTAGTTAAGTATTTTAATTTTATCTTATTAGTTATTTATTTAGTTAAAATTTTCTTCTATTTATATTTTAGATAAAGTTATTTTTGGCTATTTAAAAATAAACTTTTATTATTTAAAAATACAATTCCAATTCTGTTTCTAATTTTTCTTCCGTTTTCTAATTTTCTTCTTTCGTAAGCATTAGTATTCAGTACACAACAAATCAACCAAATTAATTACTTTTCTCTTCTCTTTTTTTTTTTTTTTAATCTAAACCTTTGTCACATGTTTTTATTATGTGGCGTTTTCCTCATTTCCTTTTCTCCAAATTGAACCAAACTTTCAAAAGGATTCGTATACAACAGATCCACGAGACTTGCTCTGCAGCTATATATGTATATATACATTCAAATTATTTTATATATAAAGTAATAAAATAAATAAAAATAATGGGCGAGATTTTTAGAAAACAAATAACAAAATATTAGAAAATGATTTTTTTATTACATAAACAAAAAATAAAAAGTAGTAATAAATTTTCAATTTTGACTATTATTGAGATGTCCCGTTGAAACTCTGTAACAACGCTTTTTTCTCACAACTGCAAAAAAAAAAAAAAAAATATATATATATATATATATATATATATATATATCAAATTAGAAAATTCCAACACAATTTAATAATATAATTATAAAGATAAGAAATATGTTCCAAAATAGGAAAATTTGAAAAGATAACTATCGGTTGTATATTGTAAAAGAAACGTATAACAATAAAGGAAAAAATGATTATATGATGCTAATCACAAAAATCAAACACAAAACAAACAATATGAAATATATAGAGAAACTAATTAAAATATTTCATTTAAGAGAAACTAAATAAAATATTTTGTTTTGTTATTATTTAATTCGAATTATCATCTACTTGTATTTTAATTTTGAACATAATCATCGCTAACGAACACTATCTTTTTTTATTTTTTTTGGGTGGGGGGGAGGAGAGAACACTATCTCCATCAATTAATTTGAAAGAAAATTTAAGACAATTTATTTAAAAATGGTTTTGTATTCAGACATCATATTTTAAAAATTCAAACATTAAGTTCGGAATTCAAGATATTAAATTAATTTAATTAATATATCTTTTTTTTGGTTATTCTGCTATTATTATTAAAATTACTGTATTTAGCAGTAATTACCTAATTGGTAAATACAAAGATAAGTGAAATTTAATTTATAAGCAAAAGTAATTTTCGAAAAAAGAAGCCACACTTACCTGAAAATGAAGCATTTAGTGTTTTCAACATGGCACCATAACTGATACCATATTGATCATAATATTAAAAGATATATATATATATATATATATATATATATACTTAGAAAAAAAAAGAGGAGAAGAAGAAGCTTTCCTCGTGGATACGTAATTTATGACTGGTCTATGTATATTTAATATCCACGGTTGTTAGTTAATTGTCCCATATCATAATTTAATAAACATGCACTATGTTGATTTTTATTTGTATTTAAAATTGTACTGTCGGAAGAAGACTTAAATTTATTTCTACTGTTTTATTTGAATGAAATGGTTGTTGTGAACCACTTCTCCGGTAATTTTCGATTACTCCTCTGAATTTTGGGGTTCTTTAGCAATTTACCACATAATTCCCAGATTCTGACGCAAACATTACCGCATTTTCTGCTGTGTGCATAAATCCCAATGTCGTCTGAGTCAAACCTTTGGTCCATCCATGTCTTTATTATATCGTGTAAAAGTCATAAAATTATTCTTAAAATTTGTCAAAATATACTTTGTTGACTCTTTTATATTCATACCTTGATTCTATTTAATTCGTGATTCCAGTAAAATAATATCATATTTTTCGTTAATTATATCTAATTATCCGATTAAACTTAATAAATATATTAATTTATTATTTAAATTTAGAAGTATTTGAAGTTGCAAATCACCAATTCAATTTCTAACAGCTCATCTGTTAAAGGAATTTGAAACAATTTTGACAATGGATTCCAAACTTATGAGGAAAAAATTAAAAATTCTTTTAAAATTATCAATAATTCTTGTGTTTACTGAGATTAATTATATAATTAGTTTAATAATGGATTGAAATTATAATATTATTTTTAATAAAGTGACCAATTAATTTACTAGAATCAAAACATAAATCATCTGAACATGCTCTTGATCTCTAAGTTGATGAGATAATTGTGAATATGATAAATAATATTATCCAAAAATATCTCACTCAAAGTTATAAATTAAAATAACAAAAATAAAAAGGTATTACTGATAAAACTTAACTAATTTGTTACTGATGTAATAGCCTAATTTTTATTTGACAAGTCTAAGCAAATTCTCCCAATTTGTTATCATTGATTGTCAAAGATCTAATTGAGAAGTTGGAATTTTATTACAATTTGTGGAGTCCGTAATTGATTTGAATTTCATCTGTATCAAAAACTCCACAATTTGAATGGTTAAATAATATCGTCAAAGCTATAAATTTGAATCCTACATTTGGTTAACAAATATGGGAAGGCAATAGAAAGAGCAATTTATACTGATGATAACTGATAACCTAAGCCTTACGTTGGTACTGACATCATACACACGTACTAAACAAACCCTCGCAGACAAACAACTTTGTCTTTAAATTATTAAATCATAAAATATTCTCTGCTCATATCACACAACTTTTCACTCTTCACCTTATTATTAGGTTTGTATTCCGCATATTTAGGATTTTGGGTAGCGCTTAGCTATTTGTAACGGCTGTTTACAAAAAAGTAAAAAGTTAAAAATTAAATGCTAAAATTTATGAGAATTAGTTTTTAATAAAATGTTATGTAAATAGTTAAAAATTATCTAAAAAGCTAGTTTATAGAATATAAAAAAAGTAGTTAGTCAAAATGCTAAAAGCTACTAAAAAAATTCTTCCGCACAGCCTTATTCGCTTGCAACAAAATTTTAAAAAATATATTATTTACATTGTAGAAATTAAACTGAAATTATAAATAATTTATATTGTAATTTTAATGTTTAATTAGTCTTATATATAAGGAAAATTATAGTAGAAGGAAAAATAATATTTTATTTAAGTAAACAGTACTTTTATAAGGTTAATAGATTTTTTTTTTCAAATATGCTTTAGTTAAATTAATAATATTATTTATTTGTAAAAAATATATAAGAAATAAAAAAAATGCACAAAATCATCCGTGTATAAGAGAATATAAATTTATGTTCCCGAGAGTATAAAATCACAAAAAAATAAAAGAATATAAATAAAATACAGTTAAAAAAATAAATTTATATTCTCATATTTTCTTACGTAAAGTTAATAAAATAAAGTTTTAGTACAATTAAAAAAATAAATTTTATAATCTCATTTTTTTTAAGTACTGTTAAAAAAATTATATTATCTTATATTTTGACTATTTTATGTGAACACGTGTTTTATTTTTTCAAAAAGAAAAAAACTATTTTTAGTATTTTTTTTTATCTGTTAAGTGTGTATATAGGGTATCATAGGTATTTTTTTGACTAGTTTTTGCTATAATTTTTGCTGAACATATTTGTGCTAGTTTCTAAATATAAAACATATAATTATAGTATTCATTATATAATTATAGTATTCATTTAGTTCCCATTAGATATAATAGCTTAAGTTTAGATGTTAGATTAAAAATTAAAAATTTCATCCTAAAAATTTATCGAAAATAGTATCAAACACTATTGTAGACTATATTAAAATTCAGTTTAATTTTTAGCATAAATATTTTTATGTAATTTATAATATACAATCAAAATTTGTTTCAAAAAATATAAAATCAAAATTTTGAAAGTAATATGGGATGAAAATGCTATATTGTTGCTGTGGTAAAAGTGTTCCATTTATGTTTTTTTTTTGAAAAAAAGGTGCAGCATTTATTTGTTATTTTTATAATATAACATGTGTTATTTTTAGGAAAATTTTTTCACTATTAATATTATTTTCTCGAAGAACATGATATTTTTTTTTTTTGTGGACGTAGAATAATTTGGATTCAAAATTAATACATTTAGTAGAAGTTCAAAGAATAGAAAAAACAAACAATGTAAGAACATCCGTACGTCCAAACATTACATCAGTAGGGATAAACAATACCCTTTCTCTTTCCCTCTAGAAAATTAGAAATCAACGTCACATTCCCAATCTTCTTGAACCTCCACAAAAAATAAGCCATTTCCAATTTTAAATACCAACTATTTATTAATCAATCCTCTTTATTTTACAATTCCACCCAAATTTGAACAAAACAAATAATCAACCATACATTTCCTCCACTCTATCCTCCTCTCTATATAAACCATTGTACAGCTTCTCCTTTTATTCATCACAAATCCATAATTAACCACAAAAAAAAAAAAAACTTTATTTTCTTTTCTTTTCCGTTACATCCATCCATGGCGGAACAAACCCATATAGCCATTTTTCCTACGCCTGGGATGGGTCATCTCATCCCACTCGTTGAGTTCGCTAAACGACTCGTTTCTCAACATAATTTTTGCGTTACTTTCATTGTACCCAACGATGGTTCTCCTTCTAAGGCTCAAGAATCGGTTCTTAAATCGCTTCCTCCAACCATAACCCATACATTTCTTCCTCCCGTTAGCTTTTCTGACCTTCCTTCTGATACAAAAATTGAAACAATAATTTCCCTTACAGTTACACGCTCGCTTCCTTCTCTTCGTGATGCGTTAAAATCTCTTGTTTCCAATGCTCGTCCTGTTGTTGCCTTAGTCGTTGATCTTTTCGGCACCGACGCGTTTGACGTCGCTAAAGAATTCCACGTGGCACCTTATATATTTTTTCCTTCTACGGCTATGGTTTTGTCTTTGTTCCTTAAATTCCCTAAAATCGACGAAACGGTGTCGTGTGAGTATAGGGAGATGAAAGAACCCCTTGAAATTCCCGGGTGTGTGCCTATCCACGGTAAGGATTTGCTCGACCCGGTTCAAGATCGGAAGAATGATGCTTATAAATGGGTTCTTCATCATTCAAAGCGGTATAGACTGGCTGAGGGTATTATGGTAAATAGCTTCATGGAATTGGAAGAAGGAGCCATAAAAGCTTTGCAAGAACAAGAACAAGAACGGGGCATACCGCCCGTTTACCCGATTGGTCCTCTTGTCAATATGGGCGCAGAGAAGAGTAAGGCTGAGGAGGAGGAATCAGAAATTCTCAAGTGGCTAGATGATCAGCCACATGGCTCAGTCCTATACGTATCATTTGGAAGTGGTGGGACCCTTTCTCATAATCAGCTAATCGAATTGGCTTTTGGGTTGGAAAAGAGTGACCAAAGATTTTTATGGGTGGTTCGGAGCCCAAATGATGCAATTTCAAATGCATCATTTTTTAATGCACATAGCCAAAAGGACCCACTTGATTTCCTACCAAAAGGATTTCTGGACCGGACCAAAAGCCGGGGTCTAGTGGTTCCATCTTGGGCTCCACAAGCAAGAGTACTGAGTCACGGTTCAACCGGTGGGTTCTTGACTCACTGCGGTTGGAACTCAACTTTAGAGAGCGTAGTCAATGGTGTGCCTCTAATTACTTGGCCACTCTATGCTGAGCAAAAAATGAACGCTGTGATGTTAACTGAAGATATTAAGGTTGCCTTAAGACCAAAACCTAATGAAAATGGTATAATTGTAAGAGAAGAGATTGAAAATGCAATTAGAGGGTTAATGGAAGGAGAAGAAGGTAAAAGAGTACGTAATAGAATGAAAACTCTTAGAAATGCAGCTGCTAATGTTCTTAGTCAACAAGGTTCTTCCACTAAAGCCCTCTCTCAAGTAGCTCTCAAATGGAAAACCCAGAAAAACGGTTCGGTTCAATTACCAAATAATAATACTATAGTATAGATAAAATGTAATCATTTAATTTTATCTCTTTTTCAACTTTTTTCCCCCTCTGTTTTTGCCTTTTTATATATCCTTTTTGTATTTTATTACTTTACATATTCTTATATAGCTCTCTTTGTTTTTCTTGTAATATGATATGGTGAATCATTTCACGTGAATGTAATATTTTGTTATACTTTGTACAGCTTGCCTAATAGTGTCTACATGTTTTTATAGAGTTAGACATGGTTTAATTAATCTTAAATCAAATTTTTCTTTAATTATCATATTATTAAATCAGTTGATCAGGTTCGTCTTTCTGTAATTTAGAAAATTATAGTAGAAGATCTCTAATTCGATTCATATTCGCAAGTATTCGGCGGAAAAAAGGTTACCTAGTCATGTAGTCTATTTTTTATTAAAAAATTGCATATGCTTACCTAATAATATATATGCACAATTACATTATGTTAAGCGGTAAAAATGAAAGTATTATGAAGTGGGTAAGAAAGGTCCGTGAGACAATGGCCCATGCAACTATGAAAATATTTAAATTGCTTATTTTGTTACATCAGAACAAAAGTCATAGCCACTAAGGATTTAATTGGAAGTAGGTGGCTTCCAAAGTTTATAGACAATTAGACACCACACTAATTTGATTTTATTTGCAATTAATGACCATTTTTTTTCTGAAAAAAAATTAATTAATGATCAATTATTGAAGTGTATATTTGTAATTGACAAAATGAAATAATTTATATGTATGGACACAAGTGAGTGAGAATGACCCCAATTAGATACCCTATATCTGCACAGTGATTTTTTTAATGGTCATTTTTGTCGGTGGTGAGGTCCAACAAGCATGTGATTATTATCCCCGTATGTTAGCCAAATATATGCCGTGTCTTGTGTATATAGCTATGGTCCAATTGAAATGGATTATAAATTTTTCTTAAAAAAAAGTCATTGTATTGTCATGGTTTGGTTAGTCATTTTATTTTTCATAAAGATGTTAGGATGTGTAAATTTTAAGTTCGATTCCTGTCAACCACACTGATAATACTAATTTGGTACTTAAAGGAGGACTACCCCGTACCGTGTAAATCACACTGTTTTTGGTACATTAGAGTCATTTTCTATGTTAAAAAAAAAAGTCATTGGATTCTTCTTTTTTAGTCTATGTGTTTGGTTGAGTGGGAAAGCAATAGGGAAAGAATGAGCATGAAATTGGAAAAGTTAATGTAGAAGGTATTAGGAATAGTAGTAATATATTTTTGGTTAACCATTTAATGTGAAACTGTGCTTGTAATTAATATGAACTGGAGTTAGTAACTGGGGAAAAAAATAATAAAATGCAAAAATTCCTGTTTCCGTAATTCCAAAATGGAAGAATTGGATAATTTTTTTTAACGTAAATATTTCATTGATGCAAAATCAGAATTAATTTGTACAGTTTAAAAATATGTTTTATGCATAAATTTAATGAGTAAAATTGTTTAATGTACGTTTTCATCAACCAATAGTACAAAATAGCAAAGGCATCACTATTGTTTATGCTCTTACCACTCCCATTCTTATTCCATTATCTATTGTTTCTATTAAACAAATTTTAAAAAAAAATTATTCTTTAAAATTATAATGGTCCAGTAAAGATAATTTAAGGTATAATTGTTTTGAGCAACAAAATTTTTTTATTTATTAGCATTTAACTGTTAAATAATTCTTCATAATATATTCAAAATTTTAAAGTAAATTCTTTATAAAATTTATCAAATAGTTTAAAATTAGTTAAAAAAGGCTAATTTTTTTTAAATGGTAATAAAAATTACTTGAAAAATTGTTGTCCAAAGAATTTATATTACAAGTATCTTTTTCACTTAACTTGAACTTTGCGTGTATAAGTTAGTATTTTTCCAAAGATTCTAAAAGTACCCCTCCATGAGTACGTACTCATTAAAGTACAACTTTCATAAACTAAAAATAAGCAAACCTAAAACCTTAAAAGAGGAGATCTTCTGTTTTAGTGAGCAGAGAGCTTATGTAAAAGGATAGGAATGCTAATTTTTTTTTGATATAGATATTCCTAATTCTAACATAATTATAAGAAGAAGGGGAGTGAGTGTCGAACCCAGTCAAATTAGGAAAAGCTCATCACACCCTACCACGGGAGCTGATGCTTGCAACTGGATAGAAATGCTAATCACAAAGATTAAAATGTACACTGCATAACTTTTGAAGGAATTTTAAAGACTAAGTATCACTAAATCATAATTTCTAGATATTGAATTGTAAATTTTTATAGACTAAAATATAAAGTGAAATTCAAGGATTGAATTAAAATTTCATTACTTCCATTCTCATCTCATTTATTTCTACCACTATATCTATAAAAAAGAGATTAAAAAAAAATATGTATACTCACTCCATTTCATTTCCCACACCAAATTTACATTTAGTTCTGAAAAATATTATCTCTAATTAATATATTATTCATTTTGGACTATCGTATATTATTTTTCAAATTTAATTTGTGAGGTAAAATAAATTTTAAATTTTACTAAATGTAATTTTAAAATACAGTACAAAGGTGTTAATAATTGGCATCCATTTTATAAAAATAATTTGCATCTCACAAAATTTCATAAATTAGGTTTATATATATATATATATATAAAGAATGTCATTAATGAACAAGATAATTATGGGCTATATAGTAGGGATAGCCTTCCTTATACACCAAATAGGTTATAAAAATATTATTGTCATGAATTGAATACTTTCAAATTTTACGACCTTTATAATAAATAGGATAACTAGTAAGGTACAATCTAACAGGCCATAAATTAGGTTAACTTTAAACAAATGAACTAATAAAATATCTATAAATTATTTAAATATTTAAATAAATTTTCAAACAATTGTTCTGGAATACTAATAAATTTTGAAATGGTTAGATTAAATTATTATTTGAATTACATATAAAATAAAATAATATGAAAAATTTATTTTAAAATATTTTTTTAATATTTATAATTAGATCGTTTAGTCAGAGACATATTAAATGTATAAATTAAAGTATAAATTATATTTTTCGACAATAAATTAAAGTATAAATTAATAAATTTTAAAAATATAATAATATCATTATTTTTGAAGTGTAGTGTTCTAAAATAAGAAAAGAGGCTCACCTAATATTAGCATCACTCACTGTGTCATCATGTGGGCCCACTAAAGAAATGTGGCAGCCATCTGTGACTTTACTCTTTTCTTAGTTCAGATGGCCCCACCACCTAACAAGACATGGCATGGGGCGCAAAAGTCTAACTTTCATATGTCTATCAACTTCGGCTGCCCAACTCCAAATTTTCATTTCTCCTTAGTTACCAATCAATTTATATCTTTTAATTAAACAATTATTATTCTTAATTAGAGTATTTTATTTTATTGCCTAATTTGTTTTATCTTATGTTATATTTACTTGTTTTCTGCTTAAAAAAAATATATATTTACTTATTTAAATATTTGTTAAAATTTCAAATTTATTACCATTTCCCCCCTCAAATTCGACTGAATTGCATTATTTTGACATGATTGGGATTTCTTTTTTGTGAATGATATTTGGATCTAACTTTTTATTAAGAAGAAGGCACCATCATTGTTACTTAATAAGTAATTTAAGTTCCATGATTGTGTTTATCATTACATTACATTCACGGAGCCCAAAGACAATTAATTAGAGTGAATTTTGTCAACTCTACAAACTATCATCCTTAAATATTATTGTTGAAAATAGTGAGCTATTTTTGTATTTTAAAATGTTTAATTTACGTTATGAAATTTAATTGAATTACAAAATAACCGAATTAATAAAAAAAAATTAGAGAATGAAATATTTTTTAGTTATACAATTTTATAGAATTCGTTTGCAAACTCCACTAAAATATACTACCTCCGTTTTTATGAGATGTTTACATTTCCGTTTTTGGGTGTTTTTTTGAATTGTTTATGTTTTCATTTATAGTAAGTTTTGTAATTGTTTATTATTATTTTTTTTATTAGTATTGGTGAAAAAGTAAGTTTTTTAAAGGGTTAGTAATTGTTTATTATTATTTATGTATTGGTATTGGTGAAAAGTGAGTTTGTATTGGTATTGATGAAATAATGAGTGTAAAGATATGAGAAAAACGGAGGTAGTACAAATTTAAAATAGTTTAAAAAAATTATAATGTTTCAATAAAATGAATGTCATATTTATAATTTAAAAAAATTCAAATAAAATATAATTTGTTTATTTTCATTGCAGTTTATGTTTTCTCGTAACAAAATAAGGTGACTACCTATCAAGCTTAGTGGAATAATAAAATAGTATAATTTTTTTTTAAATGTAAAGATAAAACAAATTATTATATTAAAATACAGAGACAAAATCCTTTTTATTTTTAGAGCTTTCCTTGTAGTAATGATTAAATTAGAGATCAAGTAAGGATCCTTCACAATTGAATTAAAAAAAAAAAAATTAGTTAAGGAAAGGGAACAGAATCACGATTCTATAAAATAAAAATGTTTAATTTTTTTTTTTTTGAATATATAGTGATGTAGTAGTAGTAGCGGGCAAGCAGAACATGAACAGACGTACCAACCTCGTTATAATATTAATATTTACGTAAGCCAATAAATCATGTTACAAGTTAATTACATAAACACAAAGTACGATGAAGTCACCGAACAAACCAGAAGTTTCTACTCTAATTCCTTTCGCCCCCAAAAATAGAAGTTTCAAACGTCATGTGTATATATGTATACCATAAGGCAGCTAGAAGAAGTCTGTGCTTTGCGTAACAATTTCTAAATGGTGATTTGGAAAATAAGTTAATTATAATTTTCATAACTACTAACTTTGTAGAAAAAGCTTAATCAGTGATGGAAGAAATGGACCTTTATGCAATTACTATATATATATATATACTACCTTCGTTTTCATGATATGTTTACATTTTCGTTTTTGGGTTTTTTTTTTTGAGTTGTTTACATTTACATTTATAGTAATTTTGTAATTGTTTATTATTATTTTTTATTGGTATTGATAAAAAAGTAAGTTTTTTAAAAGGTTAGTAATTATTTATTATTATTTCTGTATTGGTATCGGTGAAAACTATGTTTGTATTGGTATCGGTGAAATAGTGAATGTAAAGATATGAGAAAAACGGAGGTAGTATATATGTAGATAGGAAAATTCAAACTCAGTCTATTAGGATTCGAAGGCAAAGGTCATACCACATCTGCTGGCTATCAACCACACAATAATATATATATATTGCTTTTACAATTCATCATTGCATTATTATTATTATTATTATCATTATTATTATTATTATTGCATCATCATCATCATCATTATTATTATTATTATTCTAAGAAATGAATTAGGATCCTTTCTATGTTAAAAAAAATTGTTATGATCATTATAATATAAATAATTATACCAAATTTGGTTGATAAACTATCATTGTTAAAATTAAGAAATTAATATTATTTGTCTTTCAAACAACTAGAGCAAAGGAAAAAAAATTGCAATCGCATACAATTGTAATGAAATATAATAAGAAAGTTGAACGTTTCGACAAAATTAACTGTTTTAACTGTTTGAGTAGCGTTTAATTATTTAAAATAGTTGTTAGCTAGTTTTTGTAATTGTTTAAAGAATACTAAAAGCTAAATGCTAAAACTAATAAAGATTTAGTTTGTTATAAAATTTTACCTAAATAGTTATAGATTACCTTAAAAGTTAAGCTACTAAATGCTACTATTAAAATACTAAGCTATTTTGACATTATTGAACACAGTCTAAATAACAATTAAGGCGATTAATATTGGGCCGACTACTTAAACTAAACTAGGCGAGGTGGCTGATCAAGATATGTATATTTTTATAGTCTAAGTATTCATCATTAGGGTTTTAATCCCAAGAGTCCCTGCATTTCTTCAATAAACCCACCATTTTAGCTACTATACGAAAGATAAAGTACCAAAAATACAATGAAAAGAAAGCATGTCCTCTAATAAAATACGGAAATTCTTTTTTTGTTATTCTCTTTCCTTAATTGGTGACTAACTAAAATATCCGAGGGGTCTTAATGATCTCGTCCTCGCTTCTCTTTCTCATCTTCAGGGCAACTTTGCCATGGTCATCTAATCAACCGGTATTATGATCTATCAATAAAAAAAGACAAATCATAAACTCTTTGAATATCACTTAAGTTACATTCAATTTGCAAGATGTTTGGGAGTCATTTTGGATACTGTTTGTAGTGTTTTAAGCTTTTTATGATGTGGGATCCATGCATTTAAAGGCAGGTGGAGACTTAGTAAAACCAAAATGACGTCCCTAAAAGTGCCATCAAACGTATTGTTGCAATCATATGATCCACTATTACATCCTGCCTTCTTTTTCCCCTTTTTTTTTTAACCAATCTTTTTGAATAACCGTTTTGCTTTTCTTTTTTTTCATTTTCAACTTTCAAACTTATAGTAATCATTATTTCATAGACTCGAAAATATGAGAAGAAAAGGTTCCGTTAGCTAGTACATTACTCTAGTGCACAAATTCAACCTTTTCATAATACAAGTTTTAGGTAGATAAGATAAGTAGAAAATGACCAAGTATAAAATCCCACCAAACTGAACCAATTGTACTAATTAGACAACTTAACCGTAGTGATCAGTTTGTAAAACCTTTTGAACGCGGACAATCTGCACTCACAAAAAATAAAATTATAAACTTAATTCTAAAAATAAAAACTTCAGCTTTGTCAATTGAGGTGTGATTAAGTTAGTCATCCTATGAATATTAATATTATAAGATATTGAAATTTGGAGTTTGATTCTTACTAACTATACATCTTAGCACTAACTATCTTCTATACTATGGCCATCTATATTGTCAAACATTAATTAATGGTCTTTATATATATATATATAAGAGCGAAACCTCTCAAATTACTATTTTTTTTAAATGTCATCTACTGGATTATCTATTTCAGATCAAAAGTAATGAATCATCATTTAAAAAAAAAAAAAAAGTAATGAATCACTGTTTTAAAAAATTAACTGTGTTGTAATTTAGACATAACAAAATTTATATTGTTGAATTTGTAATCTTATATCATTAGTAATATAGAGTTAAATTTTACAAATTGTAACTCGATAATTTTGATTTTACGATATTGTGCAAATAATTTAATGGTTGATTTTGAAAAAATAATGAAAAATGGGCTTTGGATGCCTCGCTCTAATCTCTTGGTTTCAGTGACGAGATAAGTATCTTCTTAAGGTGAGTGAAATGCTTCTCTGGTAGTTTCCATTCTAAATTTAGGACTTCAATTTCTTTACTTACGCATTTCTCCATTTCATTTTGCACTTCTCAATATAATTATATGTTTAATTATAACACAAATAAATAAATAATTGATTTTATTGTTTTATTTTAGAAACATTTACTTTGATTACTATTTGGGATTATTGCAATTATTCTAAAATTGTTCTTGATTGTTAGTGTCAAAAGCTTATAGAAACCACAATTTTCATTCTCTGATGCAACGTTGAGTTGTTTATCCACAAAATAATCAGTGGACTGATGGGCTTTCTTTGAAATCATAGTTGAACTCCTCGTGTCCATTTCTACGCACTGGACTATGTTTAAATTAGGCCTTTGCATTGGACTTGTACGTTTTTTGCTCCTATTAGGCTATGGGCTTTTTTATTTTTGGGAAATACAGTGGATAGGTCCCAAAAATAAAAATAATTTAGAAAAAAAACTTTCATTATATAAAATTTATTAAAGTAAAATGGACCAAAAAAAGAACAATGCAAGCCCACCCTCATGATGAAAGACGCGTGTTCAATAAATTGAAAGCAAATGCACGTCTAAAATGACGCATTTTTGTGCAATGGTGGACCCTAATTCTTCAACACCACTCAAACATTTTTTTATTTTTTATTTAATTTGAGCAGGCCGCTCCCCCTTCAACACCATTCACCACTTTTTTTTTTTAAATCTGGGATATGTTTCATGCATACAATATAATTTAAAACTATTATCCAACTATAGTACAAATATTGTATAGATTTTATACCTATTTTGTACATTTTTTTTTTATGCTTGCTTCTTGATTTTAAATGAGATTTTTTGTTGGAGCAGTAGTTTGTTGTTGTCATGACTGTTTTATATTTAAAACTACAAAAAGAATGGGAAAAAAAAAAAGTAAAGTCCATATTTGAAAATAATTAAACTTGATATGTCATTTCATGCTCTTTTTCCTTCATGTGTTAGCATTCAGAATCATTTTTCCATATGAAATGCTCGTACATGAAGAAATTAATCAATTTATGCTCAAACAATCCAAAAATAAAAACCTTAAGATACTGAAACCAAATAATAATAAAATTAAATGAAGAGCAAGCTCAGGTAAAAAAAAATAAAATTGAAGAGCAAGCAAGAAATTAGTACTTTAGAGCTTTTTAACCTCTCGTATATGGTGTTATCCTCAATAATCAATACAAATTCCCCTCACTTGAACCCGAAATTCGTAATTTCCACGAATTTTGCAACCAATTTTTCTCATTGATAGAACTGTAACCGACGAAATTAATGAGAAAGATCGAAAGAGGAAGAAGAGTCGAGATCAGTCAACTATTTCTATTCCATAGCCAGAAGAAAGAGGAAAAAAAAAACGAAAGATTCGATGGGAGAGGATTTGGATCGCGGATGTTTCCCTTTTGCTTCTCATATGCTTCAATCAAAAACGGCTATGTAGTTGCTGTAGAGTTTTATTCTGCTGGTTTTGGTGGTGAAAGGCGGTGACGAAGTGTCTGGTTGAATTCCGACGATCATCGCTTGCTGCTTCTTTGTTTCATACGTGTTTCACAGAGAGAAAGAACGAAAAGACTCCTAAGTGCATGGAAGGAAAACATAAAACAATACCTTTTTTTTTTAAATTAATTTTAAGTCATCCTATATGTATATCCTGAGAAGTACCCTACACAGAAGGAAGAGTGTTTGGTTTGAAAAGAAAATAACGTATAACTGTGTAATGTGTTTATGCCTTGGGAGAGTTCGGTAGCGTACAAGCATCACTGCGGCTCCTCTGTTAGTTCTCTGATAAATGTCAATTGAC
The DNA here is from genome assembly GCA_949640765.1 of Croton laevigatus. Lineage (NCBI taxonomy): Eukaryota > Viridiplantae > Streptophyta > Magnoliopsida > Malpighiales > Euphorbiaceae > Croton > Croton laevigatus. Next base: position 2,060 of record CATIWJ010123820.1, on the reverse strand, counting down.
CACCATCGTGAAGCTCGCTCTCCAATGGGTTGAATACATGAACTGCCCCAATCCGCCAATGCCAAAAGCTGTACACGCAACTTGGAAATTAAGTTCTACATCTTCGGAGTTTTTTCGATCAACTTTCCAACAGCCTTAGATAGGTTTCAGGCCCAATAATAGTACCGCTCCCTCTTTCCTTTGGTATAAAACTTGTTCGATTTTATGTCTTTCTTTTTTGGTAAAAGAACTTGAAGTGCAAACGAGTTTTTGGGTTTTTCAATGAATTAGAGTTGAATAAAGTGAAACTGATTTCAGATTTGAAATTAATATTAAATTTCAATTTCATTAACGCAGAGTTTACTTCAGTTAGTGCTGATGTAATATTTATAATGATTGAAATTCATTTTCCGACCTTACTTTAAATAAATAATAAATACTAATAGTGTATAAAAATAATAATAAACAACTTAAAAATGAAAGTAAATAGTGATGTTGCTTTGCTGAATTCTTCAGATAGGTGTGCCACATCTAGTATGGTAGTAAGAGATAATGCTGGCCTTGTTCTTGCATCCGCTATCAAAACGTTCCCCTTCTGCCGAAAGAGGTTGAGTGTGAGGCTTTAATCTTTGCAGCTAAGATGGCTAAGGATTTGAATTTTTCACAGGTTGCAATGAAATCTGATTGTTTATCTTTGGCATGGAAGAATAATTACTAGTGGTGATTTCCCTTTAAATGAGCTCGGTAATAGTCTTCCATCTCTCAGTTTGGAGTGCTCTTCATACCAGTCTTACAGCATTTCTCATATTAGAAGAGAATGCAATTTAGGTGCTCATAATTTAGCGTAATTTACTTTCAGTCTGATTTTGTTGTTTGGGTTGAGGACTTTCCCCATTCAATTTCATCTTTTGTATTAACTGATCAAACTTCTATTTTCAATCATTAAGAATAAGCTTGATATTCTTCTAAAAAAAAAATGAAAATGAAAGTAAACAAAGAAACATATGTTAATCAAATATAAAAAAAAGTAATTCTATACAAGTTTAAATAACAGTCAATGATAAAACAAATTAATATAATATTAAATAAATAAAAATTTATGGTAAACAAGAAAATACAAATAAATAATAAACAATTATAAATAAAAGATACAGAATTGACATATCTCAATTTTGATATAACTTTAATAAAGCACAAATAACTTTGATAAAGCTCAAATAATGTACTATATGTTTATTACTCTTCAACTCTCAGTTCTTTGATATAACTTTAATAAAGCACTAATAATGGAATAGAACTCAGAGATTTAGTGAATAAAATTTATTACTTGAATATAAGTTGTCATACCTAAATTTTATCATAACCTAATAATGGCTGAGATTTTATTACTCTTTGAAATTACTTAGGGACTTGCCTAAGATAGGCAATCCCATTCATGTCATATTACAATTGCAAGCCAATTTCTCAATAAGATTATGAGCGCCAAGAGACAACCCTGAACCCAGATGTATTTGTTGTCTGGTTAACATCTCTGGGTAATTTTTTGACGGCCCAAATATTTGTGAATTTATGCTCAAAAGCCATATGAAGAAGGCTGGCAAACCTCAATGCTTCTATTCTCTCTGTGTCCACATATATACGCTAACGCTATCCACTTCAACTTGCAGTTGCCTAATGCTAGAATCATATGCAATAACACCCCATATTTCTACTTGTGTGATCAAAATCTCACCTAGATTCATTGTGAACCCACCATACCAACCATCGCCTGGAGTGTTGATAATTCCTCCCGCTTAAGCTTTTTCCGCTAAAGGAACTATCGGTGTTTATTGTTAGGTGGAGGCTGCTAGTTGAAGTTAATTTGCAAAAATAGTTGGTGAGTGAGCATGAGAAAATTAATTTGAATTGAATTATTATGTATTAATATGAACATATTTTATTTACAAAATTTACTCATATAACATTAGTAATCATATTTTTGGTACGATTTATAATAAATATGTACATGTATCATCCCAATCACATTTAATAGAACATAAAAACTTTGCAATCAATGTGATTGTAAGATTTATCCAAACACT
>CATIWJ010123795.1:0-26788 GCA_949640765.1 Croton laevigatus | reverse complement strand
TACAATTTTTATTCTTATGACTTTCCCAAAATCCATCCCTAGCATATTCAAAATTCTATTCGAATCTGATCCTAAAAACCTGCCAGATTATGATTTCAGCTTTTCTTCACCTTATTTATCAACATACAAGCCTTGTTTAATAATCTAATCATCTTATGAATATTATCCCCAATTTTAGTCACATGAACCCTAGAAATTCAGAATTTAATTTCTATTTAGTCTCTCAAAATAATAATCAATTGAAGGAAATAGAAGTAGGTATAGCTTAATTACCTTGAAATTAATCTTCCTCTTGTAAGGTTTAGCTTGAATTGTCAAAATCTATGGTTTCCCTTGGTTAGGTGGGCCGGCCACCATGGAGAGAAGAAGAGAAGAATATTTTGGAGAAGAGAGGATTTCATGTTCTTCTTAAAATGAAGACTAATTTGTGATTTCACTTTATATATTTTCATTTTCTTTTTGATTTATTTAATTTTTAATCTAATGGCTATTATTTAGCCACCCCAATATATTTCAATGGCTAAGATTGAACCATGTGTCTTCTTCTCAAAGTTTTTCTTGATGAGCAAGAACAATGCTCGATTTTTACCTTTTACTCAATAGGCCCCTTCATTTGACAAGTTATCTCCATTAAGTCCTTCTAAAGTCCTCACCATACCTAGTTGCCATCCGTCATTAATAACTTTTTGCATACTAGCCCAAATTCAATAATCCTTGTGCCAAATGAACCTAGACACCTAAATATATGTCATATTCAAATTTCAGGTCAATCCGAGCTATAGATAATATTTGGCGTCGTTTTCTGTCGGGTCCCGTCGCACTGCCTTAGGTAGCCTGCGCACTATCTGCTAATTTCGTCATAACTTTGTCTATACATATCCAAATTAGACGGTTCTTGTTTCTAAATTTAACTAACACATAAAGGAACAACTTTTGTGTTTTACACATTTGCAAATTAAGCCATCTTGGGGCTCTAATTTCAGATTAAATCCATAGGTTCTACGCGAGTCGAGTTTTCGTGTTTTAGCAGAATTCTCCGCACATTTAATTCCGGAAACTACTGTAATTTCACCGTTATGATCTATTTAACCTCAAGACCTCATATTTAATATATTTTCAAGGTTTAATACCATTTTTGGGGAAATTCCATTTTAATCCTTGTCTTTCTCAAAATTTACCAAAATGCCCTTATATCTTTTTATACGTGCGTTTTCTGAAAATTCCGTTACGCGTCGTTGCGACCAGTAAACTTCCTAGATTTCTTATTTAACATCCATTATAGGCACTACTAAGACGTACCGAAACTTTTTGGTAAATTACACTTAGGTCCCTAACCTTTTCCATAATACTCGATGGGTCCCGCTGAGCCCCGTTGGCGTACTTTTGCCTTCCGGATGCGATCAACGCCCGTCTGATATCTTACTGTAATTTTTATTTCCAAATTGACGTATTTAAGGTTGACTTCCCTTGGAGGTCAACCATCTTAACTTATACTGTGACCTGAACACGTTTAACTTCGGAGGTTCGGCGAATTTCTCCGCGATCCTTTCGAGTTCGCGTGCCCGGTCTGCACCATCTTTATCTACAACTGTCAAATATTATGCCTATACTCGATTTCCACATTCCTCTATTTACGATCTATATATAATTTACATTTTTCTTCATTCCTTCCTTATACTTGCTTTTTTGTTTACTATTGGTTTACTCTTTATTTATCTTACTTATAACTTGTTTACTTTTCATTTATAAGAGTTTACTACATTTATGATTTCTTACATTTTGTTTATTATATGTTTACTATGCTTATAACTTAATGCAGTTGTTGATTACAATCTGCACACTAGACTTATAAGTGAGTTACTTCTGGTTTACCCCTAGTTTACTATGTTCATAATCTATTAGCTTATGATTTATCATTGGTTCATTATGCTTAAAATTCATTTATTTCCTTTTACAACACATTTCCTTCCTTAACCTTTCTTATTATGAATCACTTCTATCTCCCCATGATCGGATCATTCAGCATTTCAGACATTACGAATTTTGGGGCGTTACATGCATAGTATCCATGGACTTGGTAGATGAAGCAACTCCAATGATCTCCTTTTGATGGAGTTGATGTCGTGCTGTGAAAATTCATCAGCTTCGACCGTATGCCCCTTTCCAGCCATGCTTTCCAACTTCTTCATTAGTGCTTCAATTTGATTGTCCTTCTCAAGAACAACATCGTTAAGGACGTCCATTTGCTTTTTCATAAGGGCTAGCTGGTCCTCCATTGATGTTGCGCCTGTCATCATAACTGACATCGCGCTTAAATCATCTGCTTTTGATTTCTTTTTTTGTAATACCATTGGAATAGATTCAGTAACGGTATCATAACTAGCTTCCTCTATATCAGTCAATTCTCTTTATAGATCAACATGAACTTGTTGGACTAGAGGAGCTTTTTCATAAACCGCATCAAGCGATTTGATCTTGATTGGAACACCAGGGCTTGCATCAGAAGTGCCTCTAACATCAAAGTTCATCGGAACTTCATCCTTTTCAGCAATTCTCGCAGTTGTAGCAGCTTTTCCTTTCAACACTTTTGGGGTGATAATGATCTTCCTTGGTGCCATTGATGATGATTTGAAACTTGAAACTTTAAGGTTGCAAAGTGAAGAGATAAGAGGTAGAGATTGTCCCACTGGGCATGCCAAAAATTTGTATCAACAAATTTTGTATTCCTGAAAACAAGAAAACAAGAAATTATAGCGGTTACAATCTTTATTTGAAACCTTTGATTCTTCTCTTTGCGATGAACACGATGCGAGGGTCGCGGAGACTTGTTCTCGAATCGGTTGATCTTGATTTGAGTTGAATTTGCTTTAATCTTCAGCTTGATTTGAGCTTTGATTTGGACTTGAATGACTGCAGAGCTTTGTTGATGATCTTCGGACGAGCCTTCGAACTTTGAGGAGAGTTTTATGTCTTCGATCGATTAGAGCTTCGGAGTCTTTAATTTGCAAGAGCTTCGGAGTCTTCGATTTGTCAGAGCTTCTAAGCCTTGAATTTTCTATGTCCCTTGAAATGAAGAGAGGCTGCCTATTTATAGAGATTTTGGGATGTTTGCCCATTAAATGAAGCGATTTGATTGGTCCACTTAATGCATTCATATTGGTCCATTCTTTTTGATATTATTACATAATTTATTTAATGTGATAATTATCCAACTATTATTCAAATAACCATTTAATATTTAATTTGGTTATTTTATTTAATTTAGCTAATTAATTAATAAATATTAATTAATTAACATTTTTTTTAAATTACCATGCAAACAGAGGTTGTTAAAGAAGTGTTTGGATGATTGAATATTTATATGGTTGCTATGCATGTAAAAAAAAACTAGGCAAGGATTGTAGGTTAACCGACTTTGGACTGTAATATAACGTCTCTTCTAAACTCATTCGTGGGCTTAGAAGGGATGTTACATTTATTGGTATCAGAGCTCCGGTTTAGTCAGTTCTAGGTTTAGATAGTCGAACTAACTTGAGATGCATTACCCATAGGATAGGTTGGGAGGCTTAGTTGAGTAGGAATAGTAAGTGATGTGTTATATGTTAATGCTTTAACTTTGATTTATTTAGATAGAATGACTGACCAAGGAGAAGGTAAAAGTAAGATACCAGTGATAGAGATTAGTAGTGATTCCAGTGGTCCTCCAAAGAAGAAAAATATGAAGGAGTGGTTGATCAAGAGGAGATTCAAGAAGTTTTGGCTAGAGTGAAAGCTTTAACCCAGAAAAACCAGGAGATGCTAGCAAAGATGAGGGAATTGACCTAAGAGAACCAGGAACTGAGAGCTAGGGTAAAGTTTTGGGAAGAAGAGAGAGATGATCGAGGTTCGAATTCTATGCAAGTAGACCGTCAGTCGGGAGCTATTCCAAAACGACTAATAGCAGTAGATTATGACTCATGGATAGAGCCGGACCCTAGTGGGGAGAAGCCAGAGCATACACCAACTAGTTCGGTGTCATATTGGAGACTGATTAGGAAGAAGCAATAGGAAGTAGTTTAGCTAAGTATTTTGATGTAATATGAATGATAAGTAGTAAATGAACATTAAGTATTTTGTTGTACGGATCTATAGTAGATTTGAACATATATATATAAGAACTTATGTTAACTTAGGATTACTAATATAAGATATTTTGCTATTAAGTGTGTGTTATTTAGTTTTTGTACATGCCATGTAGGGAATTAGATAAGATATTGTGTCGTGCTAAGTCGGCTGCTGTTTACTTTCTTATTTGTAGCAATGTTAGAAGAGGTTGAGTTCCAACGAGTTGTTATGGACGAGGTGGAGTCACGTGCCTCTGTCCCCAGCCATATTGAGACGGCGAGAGCTCAGGAGCCACCAATAGTGCCTGAGCCAGTTCCAGCTGCACCTGGAGTCAGAGTTCCCGATCCAGGAGAGTATCTTTGATAGATGGTGACAGTATTTCAGCAGATGGTAGGAAGAGTTCCTGTCGCACAAAAAAGAGAGAGCTGTCCCCCGATTGATAAGCTATGCAAGTACGGGGCGAAAGAATTCCGAGCTGGAAGAGAAGAAGGTTCTGAAGAAGCTTAGTATTGGTTAGACAGTACGAAGAGAGCACTTGATCATCTGAGATGTGCTCCATAGGACCGACTTATTTGTACAACATCGCTTCTGGCCAGAGAAGCGTATATTTGGTGGGACACAGTTTAGCAGCGGGTACCCCCAGAGCAGCAGACATGGACTTTCTTTGAAAGTGAGTTTAGAAAGCATTATGTTACGGTTTCCTACTTGAATACAAAGAGGAATGAGTTTGTGCACCTCCGTTAAGGGAGAATGACAGTATCAAAATACGAAAAGGAGTTCTCTCACCTAAGCAAGTATGGGCGAAAACTAGTAAAGACTGAAGAAGATAAATGTCAAAAGTTCTTAGAAGGACTGAATGATGAACTCCAAGTTCAGTTAGTTGCCATGGAATTCACTGAGTTTTCAAAGTTGCTTTCAAGGGTACTCGAGGTAGAGAAAGTGTAAGCTAATCGAAGGAATCGGCGCCAAAAAGTGCAGCAGAAGCGAGAACAGTCGCAAAGTTATGGTGGATGCCAATCCTCCAGAAAGAGACACAATGGTGGAAGTTCGACCCATTCTAGAGGTTGAAATCCATGCAGTGGATCCACTAGGGGATCTTCCTATCAAAACTCCTCAGCTAGTGCTCTAGGAGCTTTAGGAGTTTAGGTTGAGGGAACCGTGGAAATGGAGTCAGAGGTACTGAGTCTGTGGTGGGCAATGCCAGAGATTTCCTATACCCCGTATGTGATACTTATGGATGTAGACATTTTGGGGAATGTTGGTATGAGGACAAAGATAACACCTACTGGGAATGTGGCCAAGAAGGTCACAAGAGGTGATAGTGCCCGCGATTACAAGGCGAAGTTCCAGCTTAGACAGAGAGGTTTCAACAACCATCTGGCAAAGGCCGAGGAAGGGGTCACAGTAACCCTAACTATCAAAAACTCAATCTGAGACAGTGGATCATCCGGGAACCAGTGCACCAGCAAGGGTCTATGCTATGAAGACCCATGAAGAGGAAGAAGAACTAGATGTTATTGTTCGTACATTTTCTATGTTTGGCAAGCATGTTATTTCTTTGATTGACCCTAAGTCTACTCATTCATATGTGTGTTTGGTTGATGATAAGATTAGAGGGTTACCCATAGAACATGTTGAGTCAGGAATCTTAGTAACCACCCATTTAGGAGATGAAGTAATTACTAACAGGTTGATTAAAGGTTGTCCTATAGAAATCAATGGGGAAGTGTTTCCGGGGAATTTGATGGAGTTACCTTTTAGATAATACGACGTTATCCTGGGTATGAATTGGTTGTCCAAGCACAAAGCTATTGTGGATTGTGAGAAGAAGAGGGTGACTTTGCAAACCCCTAAGGGTAAGGAAGTGACAGTAGTGGGGAAGAGACCCGATTATTTAAGTAACATGATATCTGCTGCAAAGCACAACGCCTCATCCTAGGGGTGTTCATGAAAAACCATAAACCGAAAAACCGACCGAAACCGAACCAAACCAATTGATTTTCGGTGCAGAAAAAATGTAAACTAAAAATTTCGGTTCGGTGTTCGGTTTGGATCATTTGGAAACCGAACCGATTGAATAGGTTTGTTTGGTTTGATTAAATATTTTTAAATAGGTTTATTTGGTTTGATTAAATATTTTTGAATAGATTTGTTTGGTTTGATTAAATATTTTTGAATAGGTTTGTTTGGTTTGATGAAATATTTTTGAATAGGTTTGTTTGGTTTGATTAAATATTTTTGAATAGGATTGTTTGGTTTGTTGAAATATTTTTAAATAGGTTTGTTTGGTTTGATTAAATATTTTTGAATAGATTTGTTTGGTTTGATGAAATATTTTTGAATAGGTTTGTTTGGTTTGATTAAATATTTTTGAATAGGTTTGTTTGGTTTGATTAAATATTTTGAATAGGTTTATTGTATATTTTTCGATTTTTGACCGAAACTGAACCGAACCGAATCGATAAAATCAGTTCGATTTCTGATAAGTTTTATGTCATTTTGGTTCGGTTTTTGGTCTCTATTTTTCAGTTCGGTTTTTTGATCGGTTTGATCTTATCGGTCCGATTCGGTTCACTGAACTGAACCTGAACACCCCTACGACATCCAAAGGAGATGCGAAGCTTACTTGGTGTGTGCGATGGAGGTGAAGAAAACCGATGGTATTCAAAGTATACCTGTAGTACTAAAGTTTCCAGATGTGTTTCCGGAAGAGTTATCAAGAATGCCACCTAGAAGTGAGGTTGAGTTTACCATTGAAGTGTATCCGGGAGCCGCACCTGTGTCAATAGTTCCATATAGGATGGCGCTTGCGGAATTGAAAGAGTTGAAAGTTCAGTTACAAGAGTTGTTGGATAAGGGATTCATTAGACCGAGTGTTTCGCCTTGGGGAGCACCAGTATTTTTGTCAAAAAGAAAGATGGGACATTACGATTGTGTGTGGACTATCGACAGCTGAACAAATTAACCATAAAAAACAAGTATCCGCTACACCGTATCGATGACCTATTTGATCAGTTGAAGGAAGCAGAGGTATTTTCGAAGATTGACCTATGGTCAGGATACTATCAACTGAAGATCAAGGAGGAAGATGTACCCAAGACGGCATTCTGTACCCTATATGGACATTACAAGTTCTTAGTAATGCCATTTGGGTTGACGAATACCCAGCTGTGTTCATGGATATGATGAATAGGGTTTTCCACCAGTATTTGGATCAGTTTATGGCAGTTTCCATAGATGATATCCTCGTATATTTAAGGAGTAAAGAAGAGCATGAATGATATCTTTGGATTGTGTTGCAGATATTAAGGGAGAAATAGTTGTATACCAAACTCAGCAAGTGTGAGTTCTAGTTTAAAAAAGTCAACTTCCTAGGACACATAGTATCGGTGGATGGAATCCAAGTGGACCCAAAGAAGGTTGAAACTATATTAAAATGGAAGCCACCAAGATCTGTGACGGAAGTAAGAAGATTCTTGGGACTCACTGGGTATTACAGAAGATTTGTGAAGGGTTTCTCGGTAATAACTGCTTTAATGACTAAGCTGCTTCAGAAAGATGTTAAGTTCCAGTGGAATTATGCTTGTCAAAAAAGCTTTGAAATTTTGAAAGAGAAATTAACTAATGCTCTAATTCTTACTCAACCAGTATCAGGAAAGGAGTATGTAATTTATAGTGATGCATCACACATTAGTTTAGGTTGTGTGTTGATGCAAGAAGGGAAGGTAGTAGCGTATGCCTCGCGACAGTTGAAGCCACATGAAAAGAATTATCCAACGCATGATTTGGAGTTGGCAGCAATTGTATTAGCATTCAAGACATAGAGGCACTACCTGTATAGTGAAAAATGTCAAATCTTCACGGATCACAAGAGTTTAAAATACCTGCCAAGGCAGAAGGACCTTAACCTGCGACAGAGAAGATAGGTTCAAATGTTACAAGATTTTGATTATACGATTAACTACCATCCGGGAAATGCCAATGTAGTGGCAGATGCCCTTAGTAGGAAGATGGTACAAGCATTGAAGGCAATGAGGGTATAAGTGATATCGAAAGACCAAGATGCATGTTTAGCAGAGATGCAAGCAAGGCCTATGTTATTGCAAGAAATAAGTGAGGCACAACAGAAAGATCTGCAAGTGCAAGAGTGGGTAAAGCAAGTTCAGGAAGGAAAGATAGAGAAGTATCAGATTTCGCTAGAGGGAATGTTATGTTTTGAGAATCGGATAGTGGTTCCAAGCACAGGCAACGTAAGGGAAGCAGTCATGAGTGAAGCTCATAGCAGTCCATTTACTATGCATGCAGGAAGTACCAATATGTACCTAGATCTAAAGAAGTTTTATTGGTGTCCGGGAATGAAAAGAGATATCATCAGTTATGTGTCGAAGTGTTTGAACTGTCAGAAAGTGAAGGCTGAGCATCAGTTGCCGTCAGGATTACTGCAGCCCATCAACATACCAATATGGAAATGGGATGGGTAACCATGGATTTTTTTTTGGGTCTCCTTATGACTCGAAGAAAACACGATGCAGTGTGGATAGTGGTGGATAGACTAACCAAGTCTGCTCACTTTTTACCCATACGTATGGACTACTCATTGGACAAGCTACCAGAAATATATGTCAGAGAGATAGTCCGGTTACACGGGTATCGTTATCCATTATATCAGAATAAGATCCAAGGTTTACATCGAAGTTTTGGGGAAAATTGCAAGAAGTTTTGGGTACCAAGCTATAGTTCAATACAGTGTACCATCCTCAGACAGACGAGCAATCGGAAAGAATGATCCAGATTTTGGAAGACATACTTCGAGCTTGTGTAATAGAGTTTGAAGGAAACTGGGATAAGTATATTTCGTTAGCGGTATTCGCCTATAACAATAGTTACTAGTCCAGCATCAAGATGGCTCCTTATGAAGCATTGTACAGCATGAAGTGTCGCACTCCACTTTGTTGGACAAAGCTTAGTGAGTACAAGATGATTGGTCCAGATTTGGTAAGAGATACGGAAAAGAAGGTCAAAATCATTCAAGCTAGATTGAAGGAAGCCTCATATCGTTAGAAATCCTAAGCAGATTTGAAGAGAAAGGATATTGAATATAAAGTTGGTGACAAGGTATTCCTTAAAGTATCTCCATGGAAGAAGATTATGAGATCCAATAAGAAAGTTAAGTTGAGCCCTAGGTTCATTAGGCCATACGAAATCACCGAGCATATCGATCCAGTAGCCTATCGTTTAGCTTTACCACCAGAGTTGGACAGAATTCATAATGTCTTCCATGTGTTGATGTTGAGGTGGTATAGATCAGACCCTTCACATGTGCTACTAGCGGAAAGCATTGAGTTGGAATCAAACCTGTCATACGAAGAAGAGCCTGTAAAGATCTTAGCTAGAGAGACAAAGAGTTACGGAACAAGGAAATTCTGTTAGTAAAGGTTTTGTGGCAGAACCACAAGGTTGAAGAGGCTACTTGGGAGTGAGATGTGACCATGCATGAGCAGTATCCCCAGTTGTTCACCGAGCAGTAATCTTCGAAGATGAAGCCTTTTTGTAAGGTGGGCAGATTGTCACATCCCATTTTCCTTTAGTTGGTAATTTATGAGTTATAACATGTTAACAGTGTCTTTGTTAAGAGTTTCAAATTTCGAGGCGTAGGAGCATCGGAGTTGACCTCAAAATCCGTGCTAGCATTAGAAAGGCGATAAGGTAATTTTCATGTTTTGTCATTTAAGTGTTAGTGGGCCATAAATAGTGTAACGGGCCATCTTGAGAACAAAAGAAAGATGAGATTAGGATTTAAGAGTTGGGTTTGGGCCATGTTAAGCATAAGAGATGAAAGATGAGTTTTGTAATGGGCCAAGCCCACCTATTAGACTTAAAGACTTAGGACCCAAAATGAGTAAATATCTTCTTCTTATTCTAAAACACAATTCATTCTTCTCCATCACTCATCTGCCCCTCCCTTTCTCATTCTCATCTTCCTTATTTTCTTCCACCTTCTCTAATATCTACTCCTATTTCATTCATTCCTCCTCTCTTAAGCTACATTAGCCGCTCACTTTTCTCACACTAAGAAAGACTTAACAAGTCTTGATGATAAGGAACTCAAGGGAAGACTAAAGCTTGATAGAGGTAAGAGATGAGTGAATGTATTAGGGTTTCTTTCCAAGTAAGTATGAGATATTTAAGTCAAAGATTTAGTAAGTTCATCACTAATATAGTTAGATTAAATTAAGTATGGGCTAAGGTTTGAGTGAAAATGGAAACCCTAGGTCAAGCAAGTTAGGGTTTTGAGTTTTTCCTTGATTAGAAGCTAAAGTGTCATGTTTTATAGGCAATCAAGAAGACACCAATAAGGAGAAGGGAAAGGAGGTTCTTAGGCTTTGAGAAAGCCCTATAATTAAGGTTTGGTACTTTAATCTCTTCCATTTTTAAGTTATTTTCAAATACTTTTAATGTTTTGTTAATTTATGAGTTTCTCTTGATGTTTTATTAAAGATGTGTGAAAATGATGATTTGGTTCTTGAAGAAAAACATGATTTTAAATTTCTATGTGATTTTTTTAAAAAAGTGTTATATTTTGAAGTTGAGTTCTAAAGGAGTTTTGTAGCTTTGAATGTTGTGTTTACAATGCCTTTTGAATGACTTAATTTGGATAAGTGGTTTAAAAGCTAGGTTGAATTTTGTAAGGAACGTGCAGTCTGAGTAGCAGATGGTCGCGCCCGCGACGGTAACATCACACGTGCGATTATTTCGCTAAATCAGACAAAGGTTCTAGTCAACTCTGTCACGGTCGCAACCAAGCAGTCACACCCGCGACGTCGATAAGTTTGTTCTCGTCATGCCCGCGACTCTTTTAGCACGCCCGCGCTTAAAACAAGGTTCAAGTGACAAAGTTCCAAGACAGTCCGTCACGACCACGACAGTCTTGTCATGCCCGCGATGCTTCTACTGGAGCTTGTCATGCCCGCGACCGAATGGTCACGCACGCAATGTAAACACCATATTTCAGTTTGGATGATATTTCAACCTAAATGTTTTTCAATGATGATCAAATGGCATACTATTTGGTAAAAGATATGTTTTGATATTTGGCAACACATGAATATGATGGCAATGAATACGATATGGAAATACTTGAAATGTAAATGTATGTGTTGAAATGTAAATGTATACTTGAAATATAAACGCATTGTTATCGCTCACGATGACTAGTATTGGAATGTTAGAGATAAGGATACGATGCGTCGTAGGGTAGTAACCATAGTATATAAACTATTATTCATGATGAATTGATGAATGTGTTTACAAAGGGCACAAGTGTCTACAAAGGGCACCAAATTATATCTATGTAAGAATGAGTCTACAAAGGGATCCAAGGCTACAAAGGCCACAAGAATAGCTTACAAAGGGCTATTTATAAGACTCATACCTTATCTTTTAGTTTGATCAATGCCACTAGAGTAAATGCAACAAATAATGAAGTTTGTCACTGTTTTATTGTACGTATTATTTACTTTTCAAGATTGATTCAAATGTGTTTATTTAAATGGTTTTCTATACTGTTTTAATACTATTTCAAACTTCGGTTAAAGTACCCACTGAGCAAAGTTTGCTCAGCGAGTTTACCTGTTTAAACTCATAGGTCAGGGAGCAGTAAATTAACAGTTCTTTTGTGCAGCTGCCGACTTAGCAGTTTAACGACGTAATACTTTTGGTATAACTCCATTTTGTAATTAGATTATGGCGTGTACTATTATTTTGTCAAGAATGGTTGTAAATGTGTAATTATTAATCTAGGACTAAAATAGTTGTAATACTATAATAGAATGTTATGTAGAAGTTAATTATTAGACATTTATGTATGTAATGAGGTGTAGAAGTGCACATGAATGATATTAAGGAGGAGAATATAAGGAGGTTGTTATAGAAGTGTTTGGATGATTGAATATTTATATGGTTGCTATGCATGTAAAAAAAACTAGGCAAGAAGTGTAGGTTAACCAACTTTGGACCGCAATGTAGAGTCTTTTCTAAACTCATTCGTGGGCCTAGAAGAGGTGTTACACTTCCGGTCTTAGAAAAATTCCTGGTTCAAGGCAGAATGGAATTGAGATTGATCCGGTCTTATGAGACTAAGAAACCATGACATTAGATTTACAAAAAGCCTATAATGATGTTTGGTTCATGCAATTGGGCTTAGGATATTGTTCTATTTAGGCTAATTCCTGGTTCAAAGCAGAATGGAATTGAGATTGATCCGGTCGTATGAGACTAAGAAACCATGACATTAGATTTACAAAAAGCCTATAATGATGTTTGGTTCATGCAATTAGGCTTAGGATATTGTTTTATTTAGGATAATTTTTGTCTAATTCTTCATAGGCTCGGATCCAGTATAGGGTAGCATTTTTTGGTATTCATACTAGCACTGATTGAAGCAAATGAATACATGAAATTAAAGCACTCGACGAGCCAAATATAACCACAATATTATTTTTCCCGTTCGGTGACTGGAAAGCTGTAACACTAATTCTACGAATAGAACCAGAAGTAAAGCTACACCAATAGGTTTAGCCTCGATTGACCTACGCATAATCCATTATTTGTCCTATTTATTTTTTTTTAACAACAAATATAAACAATTAATTCACATCATCAATAACAACCCATTATAATTATATTCACATGAAAAGACACTTCTATAATCCATCATTGTAACCTCCATTTCAATAACTATGCCTACACTTTAAATATACCTAGTTAATTACCTAAGCATGCATTAATCATCCATAATATAAGAATACATATTCAAACCTAGGGGAATATACTGATACTATTATAGGCATATTATAATAAACATTCATCCTAGTTATACATGTCATTTCAACATAAATACAAAAGTACAAAAGATCTACCTAAAAGCTAGCCGATGTGTCCTGTCGACACTGCTGTTGCTATGGCTCTACTATTTCCTCTTCTTCAACCTACGAGTTTAAAAATATAAACTCGTCGAGCAAATTATTGTTCAATGGGTGTTTTAACCATAATCTAAAATAAATATAAATCAATGAAAAACCTTGAATAAAGAAATTTAGGAAAACTTTCAAACTAACAATTAAATAGTTATAAAGATAAATTCCTATTAAAGGGTCATTTTATTTCTCATTATTTTGTTAAAGCGCTATAGTGGCAACAGTAGAACTACAAGATAAGGTGTATGTATAAATCATTCATTTCAACATTGAGCCTATGTTAGACTCATAAACAATTCATCAAGGCCATGTAGACTTTTGCATTCCATTCATTGAGCCTATGTTAGACTCTTATATTTCCGTTCCTTAAATCCGCGGAGGTACCATTTGATGCATCGAATCCTTACCACAACGTTATAACCTATCCACTTGGGCTTATTTATCACATCATTCTCTTTCACGGTATTCATTTCATAATCATCATTTACTTTTATCACTTTACTATATACATTATAATACAAACCGTATTTTTATCAAGTCTCAAATCATGTTACTTAATATTTGATCCAGCATTCAACGTTCAAAACGCTTAGAAAATAGACTTTCACTATTAACTGGTCGAGGGCGCGCTCTGACATCATGGACGCGACTCATTTCCAGCAACTTTATCGTCAGCGTAAGACTACAGGTCGCAGGGGAGATATAAATTCCAACAGGGACTAGAGTCCTTCAATTTTTGTCCGGACACGATGCCCTCTTTCACGGGCGAGACAAAATTTCGAAAGATCCAATCACAACCAGAATTTACGACGCGACAGCGCAGACTTGCTTCGTGGGTGAGACTATCCACTTAGCAAGTCTATCGCAAACGTTACTGCTACTTCACGGATGCGACATATATAAAAATAGTTTGTACACAGTTTAAATCCTTCAAATCATATGATTTAAAGGATCCTTAAAAACAACATTCAAGTTTTAAAACTTTATTTTTAAACTACATTCAAAGAAAATCTCTTTCATGCTTAAAACCCAAATCAACATACAAAGCATTTCAAACATTTTAAGTAAACATATGTTAAAATTAAAAGAGAAGAAGATTAAAGCACCAAACCTCAAGTTTTGAGCTTTTCTCCAAGCTCAAGTTATTCACTTGCCCTTATCAACTTCCTTCACCTTTTGAGCTCCTAATACATAACATATTTTAGTTTTCTTTCAAGAAAAAATCCAAAACCCTAACCTAACATTTCTAGGGTTTCCATTTCTAGGTTAGATCTACCCATTATAACCCTTGATTTAACTAGATATAGCAAGATCCATAAGAGATCTAAAGAGATCTCTAAGATATCAACAAAATCCTAGCTATATTACATAAAAATCACTAGAAATGGAAGAATGGTGAATAAATGTATACTGTCTTACCTTAGTCTTAGTTCTTCCTTAAGGGTTTAGGGTTAGATCTTAAATATCTTTCTTTGGTCTTGAAGTTTTCCTATTTGTTTTCTTAGGGTTGGTGGGCGGCTATGACAAAGAGCAGAGAAAATTTTATGAAGAAGATGAGAGAAAATGGAGAGATGTGGGTGGGTGAGAAAGAAAAGGAAATGGGGGAATATTATAAAGAGGGTGGAAGATATTTTTAGGGTATATTATTTCATTCAATGTACACATGCCATTTTAAAAAATATTGTGGGGTTTTATTGGGCCACACTTACTCTCTTTAGCCCATATCTATTTTTCAAATGTCCATATAAAATTTTAAATACTCAACATCATCTATGACTCACAATTTACTCAATTAATTACTAATCTCCTCTAATCACTTAATTAAATTTCACTTAACTATAATCAACTCTAATTAACTCTTAATTACTGAAAATTAACAAAGCAAGCATGACAAAAAATGTGAAAACTCATAAAAAGTTTTGGTAGTCAAATAATTTCAATACTTTTTCTTAGCCTTTCCGGTCACCGAAGAGGAAAAATAAGACCATTATTAGATTAGGCTCATTGAGTACTTCAATTTTTTGTACTCATTTGCTTCAATCGGTGTCGGAATAAAAAAAAAGAGATTTTAGACATGGTAAATTACCCAATTGATGCTTGTCTAAAAATTACAGTTTGATCCCTAAACGGTGCTCCGACAAATAAGGTGTTGATTTGTGCAAAAATATAAACATGAAGTGTTAATTTATACATGCGCAAACATTAGGGATCCATTCGAAAAAATATCCAAATGTTAGGTTTTAATTTGTATATTAGGCCAAACATCTTTCCTAATCTCGATTCTTTGATTAGCTGTGGAAAAACACAGCATAGAATTTCAGGCCAACGAAGTTAAACCTATACCAGGGAGGATCAAATTATAGGGTTTTCTTCTTATTATTTTATCGGCCAATAACATATTTTAGTCCCTAAAGTATGATAGATTGTGACTTTTAGTCTCTAAAGTAACAAGTTACACCTTTTAGTCCCTAAAGCATTTAAAAAAGTTAATGTCACACCCTCCGTACATGGCCAAACGACAATTGAAGTTTAAACTAACATTACACTTGTGAATGGAGGAGAAAACATTTCTGATAATATGAAATGACGCCATTTTCTAGTCTTAGAAACCCTAAAAATCAAATTACACAAGCAGCAACAAACGAATCCCTAAATTCCCAATTTCTTTCATGTTTCCTTCGGCTTCCCTTCTCCTTTGATTTTGCCAATTTTTCTCAATTGAGACAGAGAGCATCGTCTTATGGTCCCTTCCTTGGAAGTTGTCAAGAGTTAAGGTGCCATAAAGTGTTGTCGTTGTTGAAGATTGCTGGCAGTGGTTCCGAAGATCCAAAAGGTTAGCTTTATATTCTTTTTTCTATTAAAAAATGCAAGATGGGGTTGAAATTGGCCTGCTTGTTTGTCTTTTAATGCATAAAATGGACGGATTTTCATTTTTGAAGAGTTAATTTTGGAGTTATGGGCAAGTTGTGCGGAACATTGTTGGTTTAGGGTTTTTTAGGCTAGCAACAAGTGTGGATAAATTATTTGCTTTTCTAAAGAACTTAGTTCCTTTCAAGCACTCTTATAAAATTTGCAATTTTTTTGCTTTTCCTTCTCAGAAGATTATTGTTAAATAGGCAAAGGTCCATAATCAATCAAAACTACACGCATCATATATTACTTTCTTGTGGGTATTTACTTGGGATGAAAATTATTCTGATTTGTACAAAATAAATAATGAAGAAGAAGCCTCCTTTTAGTTACAATTCAATGTGAATGCTTAAACATTGAAATGCAAATATGTGTTTACAAAACTATCAAACGACAAGATATAAATTTCTGAATATATAAGTTAACTTGAAATACTGAAATGGCAGATGTGGAAATGCAACCACCTGCTAAAAACCAAACTAAATTCAAGCTCGTATATTTTACTAATGCTTGTGCTCTGCTACTAGAGATGATAAATGGGCTTTGGTCCGACAGGTTGGCCTAATTAACCAAAAAAGTTTTAGGGTTAGGTTCATAATTTTTC
Organism: Croton laevigatus; assembly: GCA_949640765.1. Lineage (NCBI taxonomy): Eukaryota > Viridiplantae > Streptophyta > Magnoliopsida > Malpighiales > Euphorbiaceae > Croton > Croton laevigatus. The sequence goes on along the minus strand of CATIWJ010123795.1, from coordinate 10,195 downwards.
TAGCCCATGTAAATTAAACCAAAAATAGCCCGAACCGTTTAGCCCGAAAATCCGTTAAGGCTAGTGTAACATTCTAAAATTTTTGAAGTTCGAAAAATGGTGGTAACTCAAGTGTGGAAGTTTAGTGTAGAATATTAAGGGAATAAATGCATTATAAAAAAAAAAAGATAAACGAATTATAAACGTAGTAGACATATTGTAAATAACAAGTAAATGAAGTATAAATATAGTAAATTTGTCATAAACAAAGGGTAAACATATTTTGAAAGAAGTGAAAATAAGAAACATCAGTGTAAGTGATTGTAAATGAATATTAAATAGAAAGTAAATAAGTTAGTATTGGTTTAACAAAGATTGAATGGAAGCAGGGAAATGTGTCTAATTGACATTTTCAAATAAATGGTCAAGTGTTGGAAAATTATAATGAACATACCTTGTAGATGGAAGAATAATTCAAAAAATAAATATATTGTAAACAGACCATAAGCATTGGATAATTAAAAAGAAAATGAATTAATATTCGTTTGACTAAAGTAAATTCAGTGAAGGAATGTGAAAACAAAGTATAACCATGAATACTATTCGATAAATACTACAAAGATTAAATAATAAGCGGTGGTGCTAGTTGAAATAGTAAACGAATTCATTTAAAAATGAATAGAAAGTATAAAAAAGAAATAAAAATGCAAACCAGATTATGTAAATAGTAAAAATAGTAGAATAAAGGTTAAAAAAATGAATTAGAATTAAGAGTATATAAATGAATATTTTTATTGGCTGTGATAAAAGTAATATTAGTTTGAAGAATTGGAGGGTAATTGTACGAAAAAGTATTTTAAATAATAGTAAGTTGACGAGCGCCGGAAATTTATAATTAATAGACCTTGCATATAATAAAAGAATCTAGGAAATAAATGTATTGTAAATAGCTCATGAACATCATAAAACTAAGGAAATAAATTAATATTTGTTTAACTTAAATACAGTCGGAAAATGTAAGAATAAGATATAATGATGAGTAATATTCGATAGTAAATGATAATATTAGTTACAACCGTAAACAAAAAGGGTATTTATTTAAAATAAATAGAAAACGTATAAGAGAAATTAAAAGGTGTAAATGCGTAAACCCAGATAAGTGTATAATTATGCATAAACAGTAAATTAATAGAATAAAGGGATTAAAAGGAGGGATTAGAAGTATATGAATGAATATATTTTTATTAACAATGATAAAAGTAATTAAATTAAAGAGACATTTTGAGAAAAGAAATTTCGATTACCATTTATTGAGAATTCGATAGAGAAATTAAATTTAATAAAGGTTTCGAATGATAATTAATGTAATCGGAAAATTTATGCACCAACTGCAGATTTTAAATTTAATACCGATAAAGTAAATTAGAAAATATAGATGAGGGGTAAAATTGAAAATGAATATTGGTTCAAGGACTATAAAATAATTTTGTGTCAAATGTATGTATACATATATGTTTAGTTAGTAATAATAACAATAATAATAACAATAATAATAAAAATACATACAGATGGAAATGGGTGATAATTGGTAATAATAATAGTAATTGTAACAGCTACAGATTGAGGAATAAAAATAGAAGAAAAATTGAGATGAAACATGAAAAGAAAGAAGAAGAAGTAGTTGTGATATACAGAAGAAAAATAAAGGCAGAAAGAGAGAGAGAGGGTTGGGAGAAGAACAAAGCAAAGAGAGAGGAGAGGCAGAAACCGAAAAAATGAAGAAACAGACAAGGAAAAAAGGAAGGAAAAGTACCTATAGGAAATTTGACATGACCTTTAGTACCTAAACGTCCTCCCCACCAACTAAGGCCACTGATCAACTTTTGGAAGTTCGGTGACCATGTCAGGCGCAAGAAACGTTGGAAAAGATGGCTGAAAGAGCGATTTTAAGTCAAGTAAACCGTGAGTTTAACGGGTCGGTTTATGGTTCAAACTGGTATTCCATTGTGGTTGGAGGTTGAACGGCCACCATAAGGCCACCAACTGACGGAAAAGCCAAAAGGAAGAGATCAGAATAGGACTCATAAGCTGTGGTGGTCAAAAAATGATTGGGCTTTCGGGTTCAGTCGAGTCAAGTAACCCATTTGCGGGAGAGGAAGATGACCCAAAAATGGCGTCGTTTTCAGTAAGGTCAAAATGGTTTCGTTTTGCTAAAATTAGGATGCACTGCTAAACAGGCCAATACGGCAGCGTTTTGGTCGAAACGCGTGAAAGTCCTGCGTTTAGGAGAAGCACACGCGTGGAACTTGAAGTTTTACAAAATTACATTTTGTCCCATAAAGTTACTCCCGCGTTTCAATAAAGCCCTGGAAATTAACAGATAAGCCCCTGAACTTATGTTTTAATTCTTTTAAGCCCTCCAGATTATTTTTAACACATAATTGTATTTATTTTTAAAAAAAATTAGTTAGGGGGCATTAATTAATTATGAAAGTAGTTTAATTTGAGAAAATACATTATAATATGATATAAATTATTTATGAACACCAAAATAATTATTAGATAGAAATCTAATAGAATTGAGAATTAAGAATGATGTTAAATGTTTAATAAATAATAAATCATATTAATGTGCCTAAATCTATAGTATATGTTGGGAAATAAATATTAAGTGTAAATTTGGATAATGTAATGATAACAACCTTGTTGTGATCCTCGCAAGACCTTCCTCCATCCTTGTAGAAGACAACCTTGTTGTGATCATCACAAGACCTTCCTCTATCCTTGTAGAAGACAACCTTGTGATCGAACTTTTAATACCTTCCTCTATCCTTGTAGAAGACAACCTTATGATTGAACCTTCAAGACTTTTACCCTTTTCGAACAGAATTTCAGATTGCAATTCTTGCTTGTTGTGTTTAGACCTTCTATTATCTATGCAATAGACAACCTATACATCAAAAGATCAAATCAGCCTCTGTTGCTAACTTGACTGCTAAGATGCCTCAAGAAAATCTTGAAGCACCCCATTGTTCTAGGAAGAATAAGGAAGTAAAATAACATCTCAATTGAAAATTCAATTCATCATAATGTGTTCTTTTTTTTACAAATTCATTTTTGGCTTTTATATAGCCTTTACATGACCTAAAAACCATATCCTAAAAGGAAACAAATTTTAATTGACCTAAAAAAAATCATATACTAAAAGAAAACAGAATTTGGCCTACTAAGGAAATAGAATTTGGCCAACTAAAGGAAATAGAATTGGGCCACTAATCAAAATAAAAGGAATTAAAACAAAGAAATTCATCCAACTATTGAGCCTAATTAAATATTAGGTTGCCATCTTCAATTCCTATGCTATTGACCGCCAACTTCAATCTCCATGCTTGATTACATTTTGGGCCATCGACTTCAATTGAACTTGACTTGTCGTCTAATAGCATAGGCTCAGATTCATCTTTCTCCAAATTAGTAAGCATGCTTCAGATGAGAACTTGTAGGGTTTTTATCTCTTCAAATCCACTCATAAGCTCCTTGCTAGATCCTTGATCATGTCCTAACTCCAATACATGTGTATCGCTCCAGCCCATGTGTATCATGTAATAAAAGGGAAAGATCTAAGAAGGCATCATGAATATAGAAATTTATTTATATGTGTGTGTCAAATTATAAATTCATATGTGAAATTAAATAGTATTGGTTGATAGATGATTTAATATAAGGCATTAAGGTATAATTAGAATTGGGATTAATTGAATTAGTTTGAATATGTGATATACTACCTCCAGTTTTTTCATTTCTTTACATTTCTTATTTTGTCAAATTTTTTCAATTATTTACGTTTCCTTTTATAGTAAGTTTTTGTAATTGTTTATTATTATTTCTTTATTGGTATTGGTGCAAAAGTAATGTTTATAAAGGATTAGTAATTGTTTATTATTATAGTGTATTGATATTGGTAATTTCTTGGTATTTGTGTTTTTAGGATATAAAAAAAGAAAAAAATTGGAGGTAGTATGTTTTAATAATGAGTTGATAATTGAAATAAATTCAGGAATTGAAATCGGCTAATTGAGATAATGCAATTAAGTGACTTAATGACTAGATATAATATTAGTTAAGCATATGGTGGAAATTACTATTGATTATATATATGAGGTGAACAAAATTAGTGGCTAAAGTAATAAGAAGTAAGTATAAAGATATAAATTAATATCTGGGAAAAAAAAATTTGAATTGAGTATTTGAATGGATTAGATATTAAATAAATAATATGTATTCACTAGTATGCCCGGATAATAAAAGTAAAATTAGATAAGATGGTTACATGAATAATTTGTCGGATGTAATTTTAGTTAATTAACAAATTGTTTGGATATAAATATATGAGAAAATATATGTAAAGAAAAATATTATATTAGGAAACTAGTTATGAGATTCTTGACTAATTAAATAGTAATTATGATAGAATCCAGGGTTGAGAAAATAATTTGACATCAGGTTAGAAATTAGATTACGAGACATGAAAATTAAAAATAAAATGTAATGGAAATTATTAGGAATGTTAAGGGGATTCGTTAAGTAAAATACGAAAATAAATTAGAATTATCAAATAAGTTTAATAGTTATCGATAAAATGAGAAATTAATCATTGTAATTATTTGATAGAGTAGATAACAAAGAGAAATAAACTAGACAAAGAGAAGTGTAGGACAAGAAAGGAACACAACAAGTTAGGAGCATCAAGTTTGGTACTTTATCCTTGTTTAATTATAATTAAATATATGTGTTGTGCAAATGTGAAGCTGTGTTGCTGTGATATATTTGCTATTATTTGTTATATGTGTTATTTATATCTGCATTTACATTAAATAAGAATAAAGTATCCAGTAGCATAATGCTTAGCAAGTTTAGTGTCTGCCAAACTTGTAGGTTACGGAAAGTCATAAAAGAAATCAGAACAGTTAAATAGATTTAGGCTCACAAGAACCACTTAGTATAGTATATGCTGCAATAGAAGATCAGACATTAGAAAGAGCAACAGTGCAAAATAAAGGAAAAAAAATTTCTAAGGTAATGTTCTGTATACCAAGTTGCATCAGTTGTGATACACTTAGCTCGGCTATTAATTGTCGGGTTAAGGAGTGTTACAGCTAGCCCGAAAACCGTTAGGGCTAGCCTATTAGCCCGTTTAACCTTCATAATTAAATCCAAGGTTTTATTAATATATTAATTTATGATGTGAATGGAAGTGCGTAATTTCTTATGCGCATATAAGTTTTTTAATTTATGAATATTTTAATGCAACATTTTTTATGAATGTTTTAGGTATGCTTTAGTGTAAACTTTTTATTACATATGAATGTTTTAGTTCAAACTTTCTTTAGATTTTTTAGTATATGTTTTAAGTTATGAATAATTTAGTGCATATTGTCATATTTCTTTTTTAGATGTAAGAAAAATATATGAAGTTAGTTTATAAAACAAGCTTTATCCAATTTAAAACTTGACTACTTGTTTTTTCCAGTTAAAAATAACTCGTAAAGATCATACTTAATTTAAAATTTTATGTGTTTTGACTTGTAACTGATATTGGCTCGTTTAAACCGAGCCTGATAGGATTAATGTTAGATCCATAATATTATCGACCCATTTAAATTAAACCGAAAATAGACCGAACCGTTTAACTCGAAACCCGTTAGGGCCAACACGAAACTGTTAGTATAATTATTAATAATACTATCTATCTACTACTCTCCTCTATAATATTATTAATAATACAGTGAAGTATATACACTTCTCAAGAAAATATATATGTATATACAATGTAGTAATTATGATTATACACCAGAAAAAAAAAAAAAAAAAAAGAGAGAGTATGATAGAAACTGCCTTCCATAATACAGTGAAGCATATACACTTTTCAAGAAAATGTATATGTATATACAATGTAGTAAGCATAATTATACACCAGATGCCTTCCATAATCTCATCGTTTCTATTTTTAGCTTCCGCTTTGTCTTCTTATTCTTCAAATCGTTTCTGGCTTTCTACAGGTATCAGCTGCTTTGCTTCTATTCACAAGTGGGTTGTCTTTGCACGTGTAACCTACTCTTTGTCATAAGGTCAGTATTGATATATGAAACATGGCTAAGAAACAGAATGACAATTTTTTGTTGTTTGCTGAAATGTTTTGTTTTTTTTATAATATTAACAAATTCAACAAAATGATTGTATTTCTGTCTTTCTTTCCATGCCATGACTTCTGTAGGACCAAACATACAGCCAAAATACTTGCCAATAAACATGGTTTCTCCTATATGATATAATCCTTACAATACAATCATGTACTAGTTGGAATAAAATAATTTGATAGGCCCACATATTTGTAATGATGTTATCACTCTTATAAAATAAATCTATTTAATATTTTAATTTAGCAGTGAAATAGAGCTTTGGACAGCAGAGTCAACCTTTGCAGCATGCAGCAGGAAGAAAACAACACGGAAGAGAATCCTCAAGTGCTTCTTAGCCACTTCCATCTGCAAGTACAAACCATCCTCAACCAAGTAACATTAGATACACGATAAGACAATGTTATTACAGTTATTTGCACTCTTGTTGTGATAGTTTGAGCTAAAAATATTATTATGTGAACGGTTTATTGCAGAAAGTTAGGCATATATTTTCTGCTGCGAATGAGATTGATATTGAACTACATTTGTTGATGTTTTAGTGTCGTGGCAGTGATCTTGCCCCTTTGCGGTTGTCATTGACGCTGAACTTGCTTTAAATTGAGTATTTTGAACTGTTTGAGCTTGAAATATTATTGTGTGAAAAGTTTGTTAAAGAAATTTAGGCCTATATTTTCTGCTGAGACTGAGATTAATATTGAACTTCATTTATTCATGTTCATGCGTTGTGCCATTGATCTTGCCCCTTTGCGGTTGTCATTGAGGATGAACTTGATTTAAATTGAGTATTTTGAACTGATTGAGCATGAAATATTGTTGTATGAATAGTTTGTTGTAGAAAGTTAGTGTGTTATTATTATGCAGCCGTATGAAGCTGAAGCATCTCTAGGTTTGACCAGAGGTCCTAAGAGATGGGATGGAAAGAATGTTGCTGCTATTTATGAATTTTTGGAAAAGCTTAGACCTTCATGGCAGCGTAGAAGGGATGACCAGCAACAATGAAGATTGAGGATTGGCAGAGCCCGTTTTGTAGTTAGAAAAATCCTTTTTTCTGAAAATGGGGGTGATATTTTTTAGCCCAAAACTGTAGCCACGCTGATAGGATATTTTGATTAATACGTACTCTTTTTGTCCATACTTTTGAGCATGCAACTATAGACAATTAATAGCTTATTTTGTTCATTAATGAAGTATAGTTTTGGCCATATTTTTTAGCGTAAATAGTAATGATTCTTACTGTTTGGGATTGATTTCCAAGACTTTATTATTTGTTTGTCGCTTTTCCGGAACAGAGATACATGCTGCTGAATTGGCCTTGGCCAAGTTTCTTGCCTCTTTCGAATACTTTACTGGTTTTGTTGATGTTTATGTTAGATTTGGCACTTAAATTACTGCCCACAACTTGACCAAATTAATAAACGGCATAATAACAATTTGTACATAGCAACACTTTTATAAGGACAATTTAGCCAAAATAGTTTCCAATCACGTTTGATAAGCGAAAAAGCAATTACATCTTAAAGGTAGGAAAAATTGCTATTCAACAAACCTGCATTTCAAACTAGTTCACAAATCATACACCCTATCCCAAATCCCACAGCAACTCCTATTAGAACACTCCCATAATTAAAGACATTGACATTTTTCTCTGCTGAAGTTTTAACCTCATCAATATTCATTTTTAGCTCTGTAATCATTTCTTCAACAGCAACCAATCGTTCTTCATTAATGATTGAAATATCATTACAAATTAGGGCCAAATCACGACTAATTTCAACTTTGATTTTCCGCTTCACAAACTCCAAGTCTTCCTTCAACCAGAATAACTCATTTGTGTTCTTCGGCTTTGGCATTTCTTTTTTACCACTACGCTCGGCCAACACATATCAGTTCTTCTCATTTTTTTACCTCATCATGCCAACAAAAGAAATCACAATATGTTCCCATCATTTAAAGTGAACCCACAATCAGGACTGCAGAATGCATAATAAATTCAAATTAAAAAATAAAAACATTCAGAATCTTGTGGAATATACTCCCTTCGTTCATAAGATCCCTTGACTACACCATAATGGTTTCCTTCATACATTTGCATAATAATACTACTTTCTTCTTTAAATAGCTAGAATCAGCCATTATTAAACCTTACGAAATGGAGCTTAAGTTGGAGATTACCTAGAATCAGCCTTTATATAACCTACGATTTTATAAAAAAAAAAGGAACTTTCTCTTAGTAAGTTAAGCTTAACATCTAACTATAAGTTGTGTTTTGCTAATATTTTCATCATTCACTCATTTAGCATTCAAAATATCGTTCAATTTAAGCAACCAACACATTTAAGCAATTCTAAAAAAAACAAAAACATTTAAGCAACCAACACAAAAAAATTGCTAATTTACATAATATAGCTTCACATACTTTCAAAATATCGTTCAATATGGCTTACATTGTTGTACAGCCTAAAAAACCCTAAACCAACAGTTTTCAACAGAACATGATAATACCTCCAAAATTAACTATATAAAAACGAAAGCCCCTCCATTTCATGCATTAAAAGACAAAAAGGAAAGCCAATTGCAACCCCACCTTGCATTTGTTGATAAAAAAAAAATGAATATAAAACAAACCTCACTATCTTCGAGGCCACTCCCATTAATCTTCAACGATGACAGCAGCACCTTAACACTTAACCTCCATCGAAGGGACCACAATAAGATTCTATTGTCTCAATCTGAGGGAAACAACTAAACCGAAGGAGAAGGGAACCCGAGGGAAAATGGAAAGAATTTTGGAAATTAGAGATTCTAGTCTGTGGATCATGGTTCTGAAGCTTTTTAGGTTTTTTTTAATTATTTCAAAACGGTGGAGTTTCATTCTGTTACTTACTATATTCCTCCACATTTAAACTTCAGTCGCCGTTTGGCTGTGTACGGAGGGTGCAGCATTAATTTTTTTAAATACTTTAAGGACTAAAAGTTGTAACTTGTTACTTTAGGGACTAAAAGTCACAATCTACCAAAATTTAGGACTAAAATATATTATTGTCCAATTTTACCACTAGGTATCTAATCACATCTCCATTTTACCATCCATTTCAAAATATGACTAATATTCATTCTGTATTTATTTGTATTTAGATTTAGATACTTTGTATTTATCCTAACAACATGTAAAGCACTTATAAATAAGTGTTATAATTAATGAAAATATATTTGAAACTTAAAACTAAAATCATCCGCTTATAATAACCATCACAAGTGTTACAAGCATGAAAACCTCCATATAAACCAGACAATCAATAACAAAATTATAATATAGCCAATGCCAAATCCTGCTACATAACAAGAGAGCAAACGTAGAAATCATGGAGCATATTTATAGAGGTAACAATATCAAACGTCAAATCGGTAATAATTTGTTGTGATTCAGTCATGTTCCGCAGCATGTGAAGTATTTAAGACTTGATAATGAATCCAAAATATCCATCAAACATTGATTTGAAAATTTTAAAGGTGGAGTGCTCAAGAATTAAAAATATTCATCAAATCTAGATCTGAAAATTTTTAATCAAATTATATCTCTATTAGAAAATATTCATCAAATCTAGATCTAAAAATTTTTAATCAAATTATATCTCTATTAAAAAATATTCATCAAATGAAGATCTGGAAATTTTTAATCCAATTATATCTCCATTAAAAAATACTAGTATTCAAGAACATTACTTTAAAAGAGTATTGGTGGCATGTTGGATGGTACTCTCTCTTAAGGTTAACATTATCCGAAAACAAAATGTGCTTGCCTGCTGCCACAACAAACTCTCATGGAAACCATTCAGCACAAGACCTTAAACGTCAATGGCATCAACATGCACGTTGCCGAGAAGGGTCCTCTCAATGGCCCCGTTGTTCTCTTACTCCATGGATTCCCTGAGCTTGTCCATCCGCCACATTGGTAACCCAACTTATCGGCATGAGTGCCAGCAACTAGAATCTTTGAAGCTTTTCTGTGAAGTGGT
>CATIWJ010123720.1:0-13162 GCA_949640765.1 Croton laevigatus | reverse complement strand
GTAGCATTCCTAATGCAATTAAGTGGTCCTTCTTGTTGTGTGGCCTCCTGTAATTGTTCCCACCCTTACATTTCAAAGTCAAACCCATACAACTTTGTAGGGACAAAAAAACCTTGTTCATATTAAGTGGAGAAAATGTTGCATATGCATCATATACTGCAGAAATCAAAGCATCAATATTTGCGGGTGCCGCTTTGCTCTTAAGGGCATCTATTGCCCTGAAAAAACCTAAACCAAGAGCATTTATATCAAGACTATTTAGGGGTTGACACATAAGTCTGATGTCCATTCCAGAATCCTGAATAGCCTCATTGAAGGCTACATCATTGACATGTATGTGAGGTCTTGCATTATCTTGTTGAATAAAAATGGGCGCATTATCACTAGAATGCGGCCATTTTTCCTTAATAGCTGGCAGCAATTTGGTCACAATCATTGATCTAACAACCTCTTTAGTCACAGATTGCAAAGGTTTAGTGACCATAGTGCCTGCCTCCCTATTTTTTGATTTGTTTTTTGCGGGTTCAATAACGGTAAATGGCCAAATTCCTATTTTACCATCAAATGTAATATTTCCATTCGAATCAAGCCTTGGGCGTGCTGCTGCCGTCAAGAACATAATTTTGGGTATGAATTTCTTATTTTGGCAAACTCTTAAGGGTTTATCTTCCCCAACCGCAAGGTAATACCTTTGTCTTTCTTTGGACATGTTAAACCATTTCTCATCAATATGAATAATATTGTACATGCCATAAAAAGAAGGATTATGAAGTAATGTAACTTCATCAAGCATTGAAAGGCAGAAATTCACTCTAGCAATTCTGTTTTCTTCCCTAAGCAAAGGCTTAACTGCATTAGAATGCACCTTAATTTCTCCTCTTTCAATCCACCTCCAAACCTGTGCTGCACATGCACCCAACTCCTGACCAAGGGATCTCATGGTCTACTTTTTTTTAATATCAGTGGCCTTTAAGGCATCTTGATCTGCATGTCTCCATTTTCTTCCCTTCTTGACACGGGTTGGTGCTGAATCCTCACAATTACGTCCATTTGCCATGATCCTAAAATAAGTTGCCCTACAAATGCAAAACTTGGTTGATACTTCTGTGATGATTTCTTTTGTCTTAAAACCATCATTGAGCTTTTGGAGTATAAATGCATGCACTTTTGTTCTAGTGATGAGAGGCAATTACACGGCTCTCTTTCTAGCAACCCTTGGTATTTCATGAGCTGTATCTTCTTCCACATTCGTTATCTAGTATGGTGTGGTATATTGAATATATTGTATTGTATTTATATGATAAAATATTTCTCTAATTTCAAAAAACCACTTTTTTAAAATTTTACCAATTTTTTTGTTTTCTGGTGGGAAACAGAGGCACATTTTTTGGTGCATTTCTCGCCCATATATTCGCCCTTTTATTTGCATCAGCCCCCCGCCATATTTCAAATTGCACCCAAGTACAAAGGAGGCAAAATCTTCAAAGGATTCCCGCCTCCTATTGCCATCAAATCTTGATCTGACACGCGCCCATGCTCCTTGACGTCAGTCCCGTTTTTGGCAGAAAGTGGTTCAGTTATTAACATTATCTCTCTTCCTTTTTAAGGGTATTTTGGGGAGAAAACTTATAAAGAAATTTTGGGTGGAATAGTGAAAGTCTCACCATTATTGAAATGGAGGTAGTAATATAATATAATATAATATTATATAAAAAGTAAATATGCATATTTTCCCTAACTAAACAGTGATATTTACTTAATATTTTTTTTTAAAAATGACATCACCTAATATTTTGAAATTTGCCACATTTACTAAAAATAAATTTCAAAATTGTCACAATTTTCAAACAAAAAACTTATATTTTATAGATTTTGTGTAAAAATAAATGGGACTAATCTAGTATAAAGAGAATAATGACATTAATTGCAACAGTTAAAGGACTTTTTATTTGCATTTTTTAAAAACATAATACACAAATTTATAATAATTTTAGAAAATAAGTTAATATATATAAGTTAATATATATTTAAGCGGTTGGAGTTGCAGAGTTTAGATTGGATTGTGGCAGTTCTTCACATGGGCAAGCTGATGTATTTTTATTAAGAGCATATATTCCTTTCTTTTTTTATTTTCTATTTTTTTTTTCACATTTCTTTTTTCCCCCTCTTCCATTTATATATATATATATATATATATATATATATATATATATATAATTCAATTTGATTAATCAATTCTTTGGAAAGCATACTTTTTTGGAAAATGTATTTATCTCTAAAAGTTCTTGTCATTAAAATAAGTATAATAAAAAATTGCTTGTTAATCGTATTTTAATAATATACTAGATGACTTTGAAGACCCTTTATTGAATAGCAGAAACAATACAATAAACGTTTGGAAGTTAACAGGAAACGTTAGCATTAGAGAAAAAGGAAAAAATATTTTCTTCAAAAGGAATTTGATTTAGAAAGAATCAATGGAGAGTTATTATTACTGTGAACATGATTTCAAGATGCATTATTTTCATATATGCGTGCAGAAACTAATTATTTTGATAATAATTAGCCACTTATCTTAGCACCAAGGGGATGATACATCTGCAATGTCTCCAGCAGCAGCAGCAGCATTAAGGTTAATGTTCCTTTCAAGTGCTGAAAACCATAACCTCTTCATTCTTCTCAATTAAGAATTTAAATCACTGGGAGTTGCAGTTTTGAGGTACTTCCTGCTCACTTATCATGAAATCAGGTTGCTCATGCCAAAGTAGACAGTTTTCTGGTGGAAGGCATTAATTGCATAGTCAAGCTGCAAGTGACCAATTGGAGACTTAAAGCGGAGCCCATATCCAACCCCAATTCCAGATCCAGGTTTCCGCTGCCTCAGTGCTGGATTTCCTGAAACTCCAACAGTAACTATTTACAAAGATATACAACAAATAATAACAATACACATATCTTAAAAGTGCAGCCAGTTCAAGGCCAAGTAGATTGGAATCAATAAGCTACTTGTTCCGAAGAAGATACACATTTACATAAAAAGCTATTACTGCAATTGGGGCTGACACTTTCTCCAAATGACGAAGATTGGTTTATACCAATTGCAAGCCTAAAAATGAAGATTGGCTTATATTGGTTCATTCACCGGTCCTCTTCATTATAAAACCATATTGACTCGCAGTATATCCCATCACAAACTTTGATCCAATTCAATATTTCTCCATCTGTTCTGATTGTTCGTTTTCAAAGTTGAAAATCTGGCATCATAGCTGTCCTAAACAAATGAATAAATTCACTCCTCAACATTGCATAAACGTTATGCGACACCCTTAACTCTTTACTTTGATCCATTAGAACATTACAACTCATATATTAAACACTTCAAATCACAAAATCATTCCATTGTTTACTCCAACAGTAAAATTAAATTGATTAAACATCTATTGATTAGTTGAAACACGTGCAAATTATGGTTCCAAAAATTGTTAACCATACATCAATCACTTTTTTTTCCCCATCTAAACACCAAAAACTCTAAAGCTGTTCTTGCTAGCAAGGGGAGAAGTGCAAAACTGCCAAAATTTGTATTTTGGGGATATAAGGTTATTCCATAATGTTTGGAGAGAGTTGATTTATGTCCTTGACCTAAATTTCTTCACTTGCAACTGGGTTTTCCAGCATTAGTACTAAACATCATATCATACCAGAAAGCCATGTTTAGGCCCCCTACCAAAGCTTACGATTTAAAGTGCTAAGTCCTGCATAACCTAATCCCAGACCTTTACTTTTTCTTACAGCACACAAATAAAAGTAGAGTTGCAAGTCAACAAATGTAACTTACCAGGAACAAGACGACCAGAGCCCAAGTCTGTTCCACAGTCAAGGAAAATAGCACTTTCCAACATCTTATTCTGAAAAAAGAAAGAAATATTTGAAAGCTAATTATAAATTTTATTGTTCTATTTAGTTAGAACTAAACAAAGATGGAAAACTAGGGCATAATACTCTAGTACACTTCCCACTCATCAATAGGCTGCAAATAAACAGACATTCTGTCACATTTAAAGAGAAAACTTGCTTAGTAACTAAACGAATGGGGGAAAACCATTTTCAGTTTTATGCGTCTGGACTTATTCTAACACAAATTATCCTCATTGATTTATTTAGTATAATTTCATAATTGTCCCAAATTGTCCTATTCAATAAAAGTATGTAAATAGAAAAACCTTTTCAATTAAGTTCATTTGATCAGAATTTCAATTCACTATTACAATCTCTAAATTTGAAGGAGGAGGGCTAACATACCAAAGGGAATGTTAATTCACTATTGGCAACCAGACATGTCCTCCCAGATCCAACGGCACCTTCACCATACCCTCGTACACTACCAACACCACCAATAGCAAATGCTTGATAAGGAGCCATGTCCCCTACAATGGAACCACCTGTCACGCTGTTGAAAGAAATGAAGGAAAGAATATGTAGATAAGGAATAAAGCACTGATTCAGTACATAAATTAGCACCTACAGTTTGCAAGAAAAGCCTAGTGGTACCTCAACTTTTAAGTTAACTCATTAAATCTTTCAACCTATAAAATCACACCTATTAAATATAAATTTACTTGATTGAATTTCCAATATTTGTTCCATGAGTGGATACTTGTACATTTTTAACACAAATTCAAAACCATTTTCACATTCTCAACTATCCTATGCACAATTTTTAATTTGAGTCTTAAATAGATGCAGTGTTACAAGTGTTCGCTAGATGTAGTTTTACAAGTTGAAAGGGTCTGATAAATCAACAACGATCAGTCTAGAATTCATATATCATAGTATTTATTCTAAACAAAAGATACATTCCTTGCAAAATAAAGCAACTTTGGTTCACCAGCCTTCTGGATGGGTTTATATGCAACATTCATCCCTCCTCTTTAGAGCCCACCCTCTCAAAGTCACAATACTAGACTTAATATATTACACACTTCCAAATGATTCAGGAAGTCCCTAGTGCTTCGTAGTGCATGTCCAGTATGCTAGTAGAAAATTCCTGTTTCTCATTTTTGTCGGCCTTCCACTTTTTCTTAACGCTGTTATTGGCACTTGTTCAAACAATTGGGCAGCATAACTAAGAGATAAGAAAGCATCACTTACCTCGCCAAGAAAAATGCTGGCCCAAGTTTAACTCCCTTTGTTGCTATGAATTTGAACCGGTTAAAGATTAGCCATTTTGATAAAACGGGTATCCCTTGTTCTATTTGCATGCTAAACTGAATATAGGAAATCTTGTAATTAGCAGAAATAAACATGATTGTAGTGGTGTGTGTGATAGTGTGTGTATTTATATATGAGGAGAGAAAGAGGAGATAACTATATCAAAAGATGGAAGATACATTACACGTGAAAAACTGTGATCGTTTGCCTTTGCATATCGAGATTCTTGTTTTAGAACTACCATACAGTCATGGGGTCTGCCACTGCATCAAAATGAAGAAGAAGAAGAAGAAACTTTGTCCGTAAAAATATGACACATTGTAAGTAAAATGATATTAAACCTTGAATACCTGCAAGTCACCGGGAACCCATCAGGATCACTAATTATGGAGCGGCCATCATCGTTCAACAGGCGCACATGCTGCATTTTTACTCATAATTATTAACACTCCTACCAAATCTTAATTAAATACAGAATTGCAGATGAAAAGAATGGAAAGTCAAAAGCCTGAAGGATGCATAGAAGCAGCAATAATGTAGCTTTCACCTCAAATTTAACACTGGTTGTGCTGCTCCATTGAGAACTTGCAGGCTCATTTAGATCCAAGCCAAATGAAAGTCGAGACAAGTTCACACCTCCACTCCCTGAACGAGAGAAATTGTCGACTGGTGTACCGTGGACTCCAATTTCAGGAGAAACAGAATGCTGAACCCAGTAATTTGAAATATAAAGCAACAAACATTGAGAGTTAGTGCACAAACTCAAAGACATACCCTCAATTTTCAAATAAGATTCAGCAATTGAATCAACATAAGAGCCCGAATTATTGTAAGCTTAGTGTGCCACTGTTTCTCAATTCTCATCCATAAGACAATTTAACACCATAAAAAAAGTTTACATTAGACAATGACCTGAATGATGAAACATTGTTGAGCAAGCCATTCAGGTCTCGGCCTCCGATAAGCTACCAATACATTTGAATCATACAGTCCCTTGTCCCATGATACATCAAGCTTCTCGCTCCCGCCAAATAAATTTGGGTGTTTAATGCACAGGCTGCAAAAGGACCCAAATAATTAATTGTCAAATTACTACCCAACCTTACCAGTTTCGCACATACAAAAACCTAAGCAAAAATTACTTCAAACCAAGAACAACATTACAATACACATACCTCCCAATTATCAGAGAAAGAGGACTGTCAGTGTGCCTGTTAGAATAAGTAAAGAAAGTGAGAAGAAGGGAAAGGGGTAAACAGAATTAAAGCAAATAAAACAAAATTAGCACGAACCTAAAAGGAGGGAGCATCAAAGAGGCACATAGCTTGTGGGTGAAATCAACATTCACATCAATCTTGGCTGTGGTACCAACAGAGTAGACATGTAAATCTCAAGAAATAAGTAAAAAGATATAATATTTTTGGAAAATCGAAGAACGAAACAGTGATATAAGAACAAGAGAGAAACCCACAAAATATTGGCATTCATTTACTTGGTAATAATAACTGACCTTTGCCTGCATGGATGCTCTTCTGAGCTCCCATACTGTTGGAAATGATGCATCAAACATTAATCAGGAAGCAAGCACAAAGGAAATCATCAATGGGAATGAACATCTGGGAGGGAGAGATATTTGGAAGAAAAAAAAAGCGCAAGGCGTTGATTTTTTTTAATTTTGGAGGTTGGATATGGTTCAGCCTTGAAGGACAAAGGAAGGAGTTTTCAGGTCCCAAGTTTGTTATCTGATTCCGTAGTTTTGTATGGGACTTTCATTTGCACGTGGAAGCCGAGATGCTACCTTCCCCCTCGGACATTCTCTCCTTTTATTATTTTTTTGCAACCCATGTTTTTTACGGAAAAGAAAAAAGAGAAAAAAAAAACTTATATATTTTAATTTTACTAAAAATTGATTGATGTTGCAGATCAGGGTATGGCACTGTTGTCGCCCTACTTAACACGAAGAAAGCAATATAAAGGTGTATGAACTCGATTTTCTATTCCTGTCAAACACACTGCAACACTTGCCCTAGTAATCCAAAGAGTTCCCATAATGTACAAAACAATTTCTCTCTAAACACGCGAGTCTCTTGAACCGACCACTCTTTTGCCAATAAATCCTTAATGTTCAAAATCAAATTCCGAATTATGTGGTAGTCACCCATTGCTAAATAACCTACGAAATTTTTTGAGCATTTTCTTTCAAACAATACTATTCCTTTAGCACTCAAACTTCAAAAATTTAACCCCTCTCTCAACTAAATTATTTTCTGAAAATGAACCTAAACTTAAAATAAAATTTTCAAAACCAAATAACATCATAAATTATCAAGATCAACAGAAGTCAATGGATAATAATTTATCATATAAGCTGATTTGATCAACAATACAAACCATTTTGGCAGAGACCGAGACTCAAAACTAGATAACTAATACATCAATAAAGATACAAATAGTTACATGCATTTCTCCATACAAACTCTCTGAATATTCCTTTTTTTCCCCCCACATTTTCCTCCCATCTGCATTTGGGAAAAGCAAGAAGACAAACAGAGAGAGGGAGAGATTCAATCAATGGTGAATCTCCCTAAATGTGCAGACCGGAGAGGTATGTGTACCACTAGTAGCAAAAAGCTCACCCAGCCTTCAAAGGACCTGAATTCACTGGCTTCTGGTAGACTCTTACCACCGGCATACCATCACCATCATCATTTCCAATCCTCCACGACCTGTCCTTTTTCCTCTGAGGTTTCTTATGGTGCTTATGTGATGCAGTTGGCTTTTTAGTAACAGACTTCTTGGAAGCAAGTCCGTTGGCCAAATCAAATGAATTCAGATCATCAAGCACAGATTCAAGGACTGGTGGACTTTCGCCTTCAATATCCAGGGGATTCTCATTCTCCATGTAAGATGAATCTGTCTCATGTGTTTCGGACAAGCTGGGTCCTTCATTATCTTCAACACTTGCTTCCTCAGGACTCATTCCAGGTGGCAGCTCATAGTGGGGTAGCTTGCCATCTAGGTAATCTTTCAAAATTTGACGGGCAGCTCTAGTTTCATCTGGCAGTCCACTGGAAGCAACATATCCTCGAGATGCACAGTAAGTCCTTAAAAGTTCTGAAGCCAAAGGGGGCCGAGATTGTGGCTCATATGGCTTAGGCTTTGGCAGATTTATATTGTAAACATCCTCAATCACATGCCTTGGGACTCGATTGGCCACAACCTGCACAGCCTCCCGGTGTTCAGTCATTCGATCAATTGGTAATACACCGGAAGCAATCATTTCATGCCTTGAACTTGAGAAGGAAGGGAAAACCAATCCAGGACAATCACACAATGTCAACTCCTCCGAAATTATTAATGTTTGGAAATGCTTGGTCTTTCCTGGAGTGGAAGTTACTCCAGTCCGCTTCTGGCCTATCAATGCATTGATTGTGGAGCTCTTGCCGACATTAGGATACCCAACAAATCCCACCATTACTTTCTTGGGATTTGAATTTCCAGCAACATTTCCTCCCAGAGACCGATCATTAGTAGTAGGGGCAGTGCTAGTGGAGCCTGATTTGCTCCTCATCCTGACTATCTCTTCAGCTTCTGCCTGAAGGCGAGACAATAGCTCATCCCTGCCATATACTTTCGTGTCAGGGTAATCTATATTGGCAGGGGACACTTGTTCCCCCTGTAGTTCTTTGAGCTTTTTCCCTTCTAGAGCAGCAGAAGCAGCCTTAGCTGACCAGAACACGAATAGAATATCATGAAGCCGAAAATACTCTGCCCACTTCTGCCTGTAGTTAAGAGCATAAAATCAAAGTTTAGAGATCTAAAAGTTCAGAACTGGAAAGCACTAAAGGCAAACTTGCCAAGGTAATCATTGACCTGACTGAAAAGGGCAAAAGATCTGCTTTATTCACAAGGAGCAATGTCTTCTTGTGCACATCGACCTCTCGTGCATATAACTGCATTAAAAATAAACTATGAGATCAAGCAGAAGTTTTCTATTATTCACAAGCATGAAGCATCAGTGCTCCAAAAAGGCAATAAAGACTACTGTTGTTGATGGAGAGATGCAGAATAATATATTCAGAAAAATATAATATTTTTTTTTCTAATTCTGAATATAGTATAAATCAATTTTTTTTTTATAATTTTTAACTAGTTTTTGGGATAGCAACCAAACAACAAAAAATGAGTTCTTCACAAAACATTTTCATATTTCTCCTCATTTTCCAGAGAAAAATTTCCTGAAAAGCAAAAGCAGCACTTAAAAAATAAAATTCAGAATTTAATACCTCAAGATCAGGACAACGGTAGAACAAGGGTTCTCGTGCATCGACAACCATTACAAGCTGTACAGAGCAGATAAACACACAAAATTCGTGAGACAGACCCATAACAGATATTAAGAAAAACTGGAACAAGAGGCACCCAATACAATATCTTATGCATTAAACTGAAAGGAATGCCAGCAAATAGAGTAATTATTCAACAGAATGAAGACCAAAAACATGTGTCGTAGCTACACACAAGAATGGCAAAAGTTGTTAAGCAGATTTTGGAGAAAAGCATCTATATACCATGTGTACTGTACAGTTAGTTAGTGGCTCATTATGCAGCTGGTCTATATCAGCAATCAAAAACCAGTTTATTCATTGCCGGGTTTTTAACTGTAGTGGGTAGTTATCAGACATTAGGTTGCAAGAGACGATGGGTTACCAAAAGTGAAGCGGAATTTCAATTAAGGGTTTGTTTTTCCAAAATTAAAAGACTAGTTTATCAAACAATTCTAAGAAATCATGTGGTAATCTTTCTTCATATCAATCAAATGGGCCAATAACTAGATCATAAACTAAAGGCTGTACCACTTATAAATTTATACAGCACTAAGCCACCAAGAATAGTGATTTTATCAAATGATGTAACTAATTACCATTAAAAAAATTGAAGTACCTTTGCCTTTATCATAGACTTGAATAGAGTACAACTTTCAATTGACGAAAATAATCAGATTATCATAATTTTTATTAAATGAAGAATCTAAAATATGACTAGGACCACGCAGAACATAAAAATTCAATGTTACAAACCCAGATTAGGATCACCATTATTCCTATTATACCTAGATACTAGAAAACGCAAGCTCTTCGAAAGGGAACTTGAAAACCTTGGACCACTTTGGAGAGAGCATCCCATCTCAAGACTCATTAGAGTTACCACCTCAAGACTCATTAGAGAGAGTCCCTACATCTCTTATTAGATTGAAATTCTTACTTAGAGTTTTATTATTTAGTTGCCCCCTTATATAGGACTAGAATAGTTGCATAATTAGGAAACCTGTACTAATAAGGAAACTAGCTAACTGAAATGAATCCTACACTAATAAGAAAAATAGCTAACCAAAAGGAATCATGCACTAATCAGGAACCTTAAGTCAGACATCCGTAGCATTCAACATATTATCCACATGCAATGTTCCTGAAAAATAACAAGTCAGCACTAAGAATCAGATAAACACATGTGAATTCAAAAAATGAGTAACATTTTGGATGCAGTTATGTAACAGGCATGCTGCATTGTTGCAGCAAATGAGAGGTCGTTTTATTTAGAGAATTAGTTATTTTAATAGTGGGAAGTTACATTACCTCTTTATTGTAATGGGTGGTTATTAGTCGGTAGTGGCTATATTTACTTTTAGTTGTTTAAAAGGATACGAGTTAAGGAAATATGTAAGCAGAGCTTTAATAAAAAAAATGTTTGAGTTCCTAAAACTCAGAGATTGCAGAGATCTCCCTTATGAGCTCTAAGAGATTCTTGGTTCTCTCTTAACAAGCCCTAATTCTATCATCAAAACCCTAATTCAAGCATACCCATAACTAGATCCAAATCAGGGACCATAACATTTGATATCAGAGCCAATAGTTTTTTTTTTTTTTTTTTTGACAAAAAGAGCCAATAGTTATGGGTGATTCCATCCAACAAAAACTTGACAAAATTATTAACTTGGTCCTTGAGGAACAAGCAACAAAGAGAGCATTGTATGATACATTTATTTCAAAGTTGGAGGCTTTACTACTGTCCTGGCTGGTTCTAAACATCCACCAACACCAACAAAGGAGAGAGATCATATCACAACCTCTAAAGAAACAAGTTCAGAATTGCTTGCTCAAGAGGAGATAAGGGGATCTAGCTCCGTTAACCAAGAGGTTGATCCTGAGGTGTCGATAGATTGTTCTGAAATGGTAAAATTGCACGTAAAAAGTACTGTACCCCTCAAGAAAGAAGTTGGAATGGGTGAAGGGCTAGAGAACCAAGGACATGGTGAGTATAGGGAGATAATTGAGGGTGAAGTCATAGCTAGTGAGAAAATTATTTGTCACTTCTCTCAAACAGTGTTCTGTCAATGCAAAATAATGAATAGGCATTTGAAGGCTCTCATACCAAGTCATGTTGATACCAAGTTCATGAGGCTATTAGCAGAGAATGCATCATTCTTTGTGATCAAATTTGGAACCAAGACATTGCCTTGTGTCCTCCTTGTCAATAAGAGGAAAGGGAAGAACCAATATGAGAATGATGAAAAGGAAGCGTTGGAAGAGCCATTGGATCCACGAATTTTAGTTAAATATAGAAGGCAAAGGCGTCAAACTATTCAATTGCATTGAGGAGTCACCAAATAGCTCCTTATTTGCAGCAGCAACAGTAGAGGATGATATTGATTTTATTTGCTTCAAAGTGTTAGGAGTCAATTTAGCTCCTTTGCGCTTGAGGACAAACACTTTTTGATGGGGAGTGTGATGTTACAGGCCTGTTATATTATTGCAGCAAACAAGTGGTTGTTTTATTTAGAGAATTAGTTATTTTAATAGTGGGAAGTTATACTACCTCTTTATTGTAATGGGTGGTTATTAGTGGGTAGTGGGTAGTTTCTATATTTACTTTTAGTTGTTTATTAAAAGGATATGAGTTAAGGAAATATGTAAGCAGAGTTTTAATCAAAAAAAGTTTGGGATCCTAAAACTCAGAGCTTGTAGAGTTCTCTCTAATGAGCTCTAAGAGATTCTTGGGTTCTCTCTCTTAATGAGCCCTAATTCTATCATCAAATCCCTAATTCAAACATACCCATAACTAGATCCAAACCAAGGACCATAAGAAGTTACCAAATTCCAAGCTACTAATTCATTTTCTAACAAAACCCGACATTCTATATTTAGCTACACTTGCACATTCTATGATTTCATATTTGCACCATAAGATGATCTTAACAATTTTGCTACAAAAACAACCACTTTGCTCCAGTTTAAATATCCGCCCTCATATACATTATTATTGCCCCCCATACAATCAAATCCACCTTTACTTCAGGACAGGCAATCCTCCCTAATCACAGCCCAGGCTTAGGGAAGGGACAAAGTAAATGTTTAATGAATAAAACAAATTGCACAAGGGGGTAAAACAAAAACGAACTAAACAAGGAAAGTAATTTTGTGGGAAGAAATTCATGGCATAAACGATTTTTGAAATAAATATGACTAAATGGAAAGGAAAATTTTAATTCCACACGATATTGTTGGCTCCAAATAAACGATTTCTCTCTTGTTTGAAACCATATAATAACATCTACAGAAGGTTTCAAATGAAGGGATAAAGTGGTTAAAATGCATTTCATAAAAGGGTAGTCACTTCAGAATTAAATTTTCAGTACCATGTATATAAAGGCAGGAGATAATCCTATGGCAAGGGATCATGAATCCAAGTATGATATCAGAGAGTCTGAGAAAAGACAAGGGAAAGCAACAGTTTCAAATCACACATTGCAGCATAACGACACAATTCAAAAACAATCAGTTTACCAAATCACTACGCTCAACCACCCTCCAAAGCTGTCTCCAAATATCTAGGTTCTTCTCAAAGGGAGTTAGAACAAGCTTCTCATTCTCTTCAAGGCTGAATAGACAAT
>CATIWJ010123681.1:0-14647 GCA_949640765.1 Croton laevigatus | reverse complement strand
ATCTTCTGGAGCAAATCGTAAAATTTC
Organism: Croton laevigatus; assembly: GCA_949640765.1. Classification (NCBI taxonomy): domain Eukaryota; kingdom Viridiplantae; phylum Streptophyta; class Magnoliopsida; order Malpighiales; family Euphorbiaceae; genus Croton; species Croton laevigatus. The sequence continues at coordinate 14,620 of CATIWJ010123681.1, read as the reverse complement.
AAGATACTGAAAATATAAATAATTCTTGCAATAATAATTAAGCATACATTCAGAAACAGCCAACCAAAAGCTCAAAATCTACATAATACTTAAAATTAAAACTGCAAGTGTAATCAAATCTAATCAGCATTACATATAATAAGACTAACTGAGTCAAATTCAGCTAAAATACACCAAGTATATGATACTCAAAAAGCAGGACATTACATTTTTTATGATATTGTAGGTGACCAGCAAGATCCTCTAGGTCCTGATTCGTTCAATCAAGCTGATAGGTCTCTACATTCTTAGAAGCCATGGTTTCTAAGTTCCAACTTCCTAAGAAAGAAACAGAACAAAAAATGGAGTATCAGATCCTAATGGCTGTTTGAGTGTTTAGATCCTGCAAAAAATCATCAACTTTGGCTTGAAGGATGGTTTTACTACTATAATTCACTGTTTCGCACAAACTAAGATTTATGTAAGCTTAAAATTTCTAATTATAACTCTTCTAATACTCCTACAAAACATCAAAACAGAGGGGACCTCTTGACATTGAAATGCATGGAGAAAACTGAAAATATAATCAATTCTTTAAACAATAATTCAATCATATTAAAAAACGGCAAACAAAAGATCATATGAAGATTCCACAAAATTATTACTCTCCACCAAATTAAGGAATGCACATCCAACTATCATTTACAAATAGACTTGCAGAAGTAGAGACGTTCTCTCAACACAAATCAAAATAACATCACAAAATAGAGCAAAACCTCGTGCCAACTGTAAGAATTTTTCTCACTTCAACTTTTCACCTTGAGAGCTTCTAGAGCAGCTTTCTTGCAAGTGGATCATCTTTCTTGTTTGAAACTAAATCTATTACCAACTCCACTGTAGCAGAATCTGCAGAGAATCCCTTATCAACCATTTCATCAATAAGTTTTTCTGCCATAGATGTATCATCGGCTCGGAGACATCCTTGGATAAACACATTATAAGAGCAGCTATTTGGTAAGCAACCGTTATCTTCCATTTTCCTGAACACCTTGAATGCTACGTCAAGAAGACCTTCTTTACAAAGGCCCTTAACTAATATACTATATGTGTAAACATTAGGCAACAACCTTTCAGATGAAAGTCTAGAGAATAGTTCCTTTGCTTCTTTAAACTTGCCAACTTCGAACATACCATCTATTAACGTATTATAAATAATGAGACTAGGCTTCAACGAGTTCTTTCGCATTTCACGAAATAAGGCCATTGCCTCATCCATAAACTTATGCTTGCAGAAACCATCTATCATTATGGAGTAAGTTACTACATCAGGAGAATGGCCATTAGCACACAAGTCCTTGTAAAACTTATGTGCATTCCAAGGGCCCTTCGCATCGCACAAGCCACGTATAAGAGTATTATAAGTGACATGGTCAGGACTCAAACCATTGCGAGGCATTTCGTCAAGAAGTTGCATTGCCTTGTCTATCTTTTTTCCCCTACAGTAACAATGAATCAAGATACAGTAAGTAAAAACGTCAGGTGCACAACCATTACTTATCATCGTGTTGAAAATTTCTTTAGCTTGATCCGCTTGATTGCGAAGACAATATCCGTCCATCAATACACTGTAGGTGATAACATCAGGCTTTATACCTCTTTGAATCATCCATTTCACTATTCCGTGAGCCTTGGAAACCCTTCCTTCTTTGCAAAGAGTATCGACCAATATACTGTAGGTAATTAAATCTGATGCAATGTTTGCTTTCAACATTTCAGCAAACAACGCAAAAGCTTCCTTTGGTCGGCATGACTTGCATAGACCATCGATTAAAGAGTTATATGTCACCACATCAGGCATGGTACCTTTGCTCTTTGATTTCAAAAAGAGAGTCAACGCCTCCGACATTAATTGGTCCTTGCAAAGGCTGTCAATAATAGTACTATATGTCACTACACTTGGCTCGCAGCCTTTGTCAACCATTCTTTTCAACACACCAATAGCTACATTAGTTTTTCCAAGTTTGCATAAACCATTGACAATCGTATTATAAGTATATTCATCAGGTTCATACCCTTTTGCAACAATGTGATCGAACAATTCCACAGCTTCAACAAATCTATCCTCCCAACAAAGCCCATTAACTAACGTATTAAATGTTACAATATCAGGTTTAAAACCAAGCTTGAACATTCTCCCAACAAGTGAGTACCCCAAATCCACATGATTTAATTTGCAAAAGCAATTTATCAAAATAGTAATAGAATAATTATTATGTGATATTCCAAGCAATTCCATCTTCTTGTATAGAGAAATGACAGTTTTATATTGTTTCATCCTAACAAGATCCGACATGAACTTAGTAAAATCCCTAATAGATGGCAAGGGATCAGTACGAATCATCAAATCAAAAGAAGCTAAAGCATCACTAACGTTATCAAATAAACCGAATTTGGTTTCACCTCTCGCATGCGTACTGTAGCTAGAAGAATTATAAGAGCAGTAATCAAAAATACCTATTAGCCGATGAAACCGAAAGCTAGTGAAGCATCTGAGGCAGCCGCTAGTAAAAAACATCTTCAGTAATTCACTCTGCTGCTAAATCAAAGAGAAAGTATAAATCTCTAATAATTGAATCAGTTTTTCTTTTCTTTAAGATGTAGAAATGAAGCAGACAAGCTTTTGTCTGTAATCAAAGAAGAGAGAAGATAAGGGGCTTCCAGGCGTTTGGTTTTGAAATTAAATGGGCATCTGAATGTTTGTCGAGAATTAGGCCCAACTAAACTATAAAATATATTTAATTTCTTTTTTTTAATAAATTTTTAATTTCTTTCGTGGGACTATAATAGTAATACATTTGATTTAACCTTGCGTTTTGAAAAATGCAAATTCAAAAGTCAAGTTACAATCATGTCCAAATTATAAAATATGAGTAAAAGAAACAAAATTATAAAGGAAATTACTCTTACTTCTTTACGAATTAGATTTCTTATGTTTATTCAAAAAAAAAAAAAAAATTAGATTTCTTATGATGTTAAATCTATTTCTCTTTTCTTATGTCCATTATCATTTCTTCTCATTCAATAAAGAATGATGTAAAATACTTTAGGTATAATAAAATTCATTTTCTCATCATCTTTTTTTTTTTTTTCAAATTTTACACAAGCATCTCACAACTTTGAAAAGTACAATTTGTGGTCCTTGCACGTTATATAAGTTACGACAATGCTGCCTTAGATACTAAAAACATTTAGGAGTGATCATTCAAGTAGTTTGGGTAATTTTTGACCGATCATTACCCGAATTAATATATTATAGAATTTTTTTCTTTTACCCCCGTTTTATCCGAATTAGAATGTCTACCTGAATTACTCATTTACCCGAATTATATATGAATATCCGAATTATTCTAATTTGTATATACCTTAACCGAATTAAAATACCCGATTTGGCTGAATTGCCTAAATTGATCAAATTAAAAATTAACATTCTATTTTTTTTATCTTCAAGAAAAAAATGCAAAGAAAATTTTCCATCCATGAAGTACAATTTGACAAACTCCTTGTATAAAAATAGAAAATTGAATAGGCGTGAGACATTAACGCGGCATCGTATTAGTCAACTTTGTTTTCTTATTCAGACAAAATGGGTAATTCGGCCGAAAAAAGTTAACGATTCTTGCCCGAATTACCTGAATTACTCGTTTGATATATCTTAACCGACCCATTTTACCCGTTTTACCGAAATAATCTTTTTTACTCTTACCCATTTGCTTACTCCTAAAATCTTGAGATAGAACCATGGAGATAAACAAAAAAAACATATAAACACCAAAAATTAAAACACAAAGAAACTCTTTCAATTAACAATCTAAAAACTTTTACATGCATAAGCTAATGTTAAAGAAGTCCTTCCTTGTATAAAGAAGGCAGAAAAACAGTCTAAGTGTTAACATCATTTCGTACTAACGTAACAAGTGGCTGCATGTCCTTTTGTTGTGCCCATTTGACCAAATTGGCTGCATCTCACTTTTGTTTGCCCTTGCAGTTGCATCTCCCAACTTGGTTGTATTTTTTGCTTCCTTAGTCTTCCAATTTTTGCTCTACTGATTGGATTGGGGATAGAAAAATTTGGTTTGCCACATTTCTTGGTGTATCCCATGCTTTTTGATTCGTTATTGGATAAATTGTTTCTTCATATGCAGCCACATATATTTTTTTTTTTTTGGTGTACTATACTGAACAATATTCATATGGAACATAACTGCCAACAGATCATGCATAAGGCAGATTTACACTCTAAATACCTGTTTCGTTTAATAAATAGAGTTTCTATGATTCTCTTCACTACATAACGGACCATGTAAAAGACAATGTAAATTTAAAATGAGTAATAATGACAAATTTAGAACTAGCAATAGCAAACAATCATACATTATCTCAAGCTGGTTTGGGTTCAATCATCACAATGGTTGATCTATGAATTTTTTCTACCAATAACATATTGATACTTGAAAATAAGATCAATCAACAATAATAATATATATAAAAAATACACTAATGCAAAATCTCGGATAATAGTTCAGTATTATATTGATGATCCAAGCCAAGAATGTAGTCTAGTGGTAAGGCACTTCTTTCCTAGGACTGAAGTCTCGGATTCGAGGCTTATTGCAATACCCTTCCTCAATTTTCCCCCTATCTATAGGCTAGATATAGGAGTATCTATTTTAAAAAAGAAAAAAAATTATATTGATGATCCGATTCTTCTATGGAACCCAATTATTTTCAGCAGCCGATTCCTCCTCCTCCTTTGATTAACCTGATGATAAAAATATTAAGTATTACGATCACCCAATAATAGTCAAGAGTTCCTTGATTTCTGAGCCCAAAATAGTTCCTCATTTACTGTTCCTTTTGGCTCTAATTTGCACTGCCGGAAAAAAGGATTGCCGCTTTAATTCTGTAAGCTTTGACTCTTCAATTCGCTTGGCAGAATTGGAAGGATTATTCTTAGCCCATCTGTGTAACTCATGCCTACATTTTGTAAATTTTCGAATAAAATTAGTTTCCAATAAACTTATGTTTACAATCAATTTATGAAAAAGTATATAGAACTACCAAGAAATTTCAAATAAACCAAAGTATCTATGGCATAAACCTAATTAAGATGAAGCGTTTTACATGGTTTTAAAAAAAGGAAAAATGGAGCGTTTTAGATCATTATATGCATAATGATCTGTGAAACCAATGCCAGATTATATGCCATTTGTAATGTGAGATATGTGTTTCTAATGGCTTTCTTTCAGTGGGCTGATTTATGTAAATCATTGCTACAAGAGGCAAAGTGGTTTTACAATAAATCTACACCAACGTTTGAAGAATATCTTGAAAATGCATGGTTATCATCATCGGGACGGACACAGGACCCCTTTTATTAATTCACGCCATGTGCTTATTGAATAACAAACTCACTGAACAGAAGCTCAAAGCTTAGAAAACTATCACAATCTTTGGCGTCGACCATCCACCATCTTTCGGCTTTGCAACGATTTGGCGTTATGTTTTCCCTTTTGTTTTTACTTTTCTAAAATTGATGATATACACATTTTGATATGAACTACTGTAATTTCATCGAATGATTTACGTCACATTTCCTTACAACCATGTCCTGCACATTTGCCCATTCAAATTTTGCTTAATATGGGATGAATCAGAAAAAGGTGAAACTTTGGATTCAACAGTGTGCTACATGAATGACAACGGTGTTACAGAGCAAGCATCCATGGATGAACCTGGAAGAAAAATGAACAAAGAAAGAGTTGAGAATTCAGTCTTTTCGAAGCCTTTTGTTGAATAGCCCATTGCACATATCAGCGTGGAGACTCGCACAAAGCTCCAGATGAACAAACAAAGAAACGCTTTTTATCAGTGATAATCGAGCCTCTTTCAACAAATAACAGATTTTCAACATATGCTTTGTGTCTTCAATATGTAAAAATACGTAGATATTTAAGTGTAGCAGTAGAATATAGTCAACAAGATAGATAGCAGTTGATAAGATTATGCTAAACATGCTTCCAAATGTCAATAGCAATGTATTAACTAGCGATAAAATGTGTTCCCGATGTAATTTTGTAGCAGGAAAAGATATGTGAAGAGCTATATTTTACAATTTTTCACAACTAAAATTTCTAAAACAATCATGAGATTGGATCTATTATCAATGACAGAAATCTGTTCTTTGAATTGGAATCGGGAGAGCCATGGCTATCTCCGTCTTGGTATGTGCACTGAGCAATTCTTGCAAGGTCTATGGCCGTTTCTACAAACGATTTTGGAAATGGAGTTTGGTTCATTTGTAGAAGTTCATTCAATTTCTTCCATGCTTCATCAATTAATTTATTTATTTTGCTGCGGGCTTCCCTCTCTGAAACACCACTTTCATATATACAACATGAGATTGCATTAATTGTTTCACCTCTCTTTATCTCCGACTGATCACAACAATTCAGTTCAAACATCACTACAATTTTAATATTATAAGAGAAATGATAACTGAAAAGTTCATTTTTAATTTTATGATTATATTATATATTTAGAGTTGAAACATACCTCATGTCAACTGTAAAAATTGTTCTCACTTCAACATTTCACCTTGAGAGCTCCTAGAGCAGCTTAGTAGCTTTCTTGCAAGTGGGTAATCTTTCTTGCTTGAAACTAAATCTATTGTCAACTCCACCGTAGAAGAATCTGCAGAGAAACCCTTATCAACCATTTCATCAATAAGTCTTTCTGCTATAGAGGTATCCTTGGCTTGGAGACATCCTTGGATAAACACATTATAAGAGCAGCTATCTGGTGGGCAACCATTCTCTTCCATTTTTCTGAACACCTTGAATGCTACATCAAGGAGACCTTCTTTACAAAGGCCCTCCACTAATATATTGTATGTGTAAACATCAGGCAACAACCCTAGAGAGGAAAGTCTAGAGAACAGTTCCTTTGCATCATTAAACTTTCCCACTTCAAACATACCATCTATTAAGGTATTTTAGATAATAAGATTGGGCTTCAATAAGTTCTCTTGCATTTCTTGGAACAAAATCAATGCCTCGTCTAGAAACTTATACTTGCAGAAACCATCTATCAAAATTGAGTAAATTACTACATCTGGAGAATGGCCGTGAGCATATGTGCATTCCAAGGGCCCTTTACATTGCACAAGCCACGTATAAGAGTACTATAAGTGACATCGTCGGGAATCAAACCTTTGCGAGGCATTTCTTCAAGAAGTTGCATTGCCTTGTCTATCTTTTTTACCCTATAGTAACAATGAATCAAGATATTGTAAGTAAAAACGTTTGGTGCATAACCATTACTTATCATCGTGTTGAAAATTTCTTTAGCTTGATCCGCTAGATTGTGACGACAATATCCGTCCATCAATGCGCTGTAAGTGATAACATTAGGCTTTATACCTCTTTGAATCATCCATTTCACTATTCCGTGAGCCTTGGAAACCTTTCCTTCTTTGCAAAGAGCATCGACCAATATACTTTAGGTAATTAAATTCGGTGCAATGTTCCCTTTCAACATTTCACCACGCAATGCAAAAGCTTCCTTTGGTCGAGATGACTTGCATAGACCATCGATTAAATAGCTAAAGGTAACCAAATCAGGCATGATACATTTAGTCTTTAACTTCAAGAAGAGATGCAATGCTTCCAACAGTAATCGGTCCTTGCAAAAGGCTGTCAATGATATAGTACTATACGTCACTACATCTGGTTCACAGCCTTTCACGACCATTCTTTCCAAGGCACCAATAACTACATTAGTTTTTCCAAGTTTGCATAAACCATTTACAATTGTGTTGTAAGTATATACGTTAGGTTGATACCCTTTTGCAACAATGTAATCAAACAATTCCACCGCTTCAACAAATCTATCCTCTCAACAAAGCCCGTTGACTAACTTACTAAATGTTATGATGTCAAGTTGAAAACCAAGTCTGAACATTTTGCCAACAAGAGAGTACCCAAAATTTACATGATTCAATCGACAAAAGCAATTTATCAAAAAAGTAATTACGTAAGTATTATGTGCAATTCCCAGCAATTCAAACTTCTTATAAAAGGAAATGACAGTCTCATATTGTTTCATCCTAACAAGATCTGACAGCAATTTAGTAAAATCCCTAGCAGATGGCAAGGGATCAGTACGAAGCATCAAATCAAAAGAAGCTAAAGCATCACCAACGTTATCAAATAAACCAAATTTCACCTCTCGCACGCGTACTGTAGCTAGAAGAAATATAAGAGCAGTAATAAAAAATAACTATTAGCCGATGAACCCGAAAACAAGTGAAGCATCTGAGGCAGCAGCTACTTAAAAACATCTTCAGTAACTCACACTGCTGCTGAATCAAAGAGAAAGTATAAATCTTTGATACTCACTGCTAAAAGTATGAATCTCTAATAATTGAATCAGTTATTCTTTTCTTTAAGATTTTTTTTTTTTTGACAAATATATATATTTCTTTAAGATGTAGAAATGAAAGCTTTTGTCTGAAATCAAAGAAGAGAGAAGATAATTGGGCTTTTGGTTTTGAAATTAAATGGGCTTCGGAATGTATGTCTTAAGAATTAGGCCCAACTAAACTATAAAGTATTTAATTTCTTTTTTCTTTTAATAAATTTTTAATTTCTTTTGTGGGACTATAATACTACATTTGATTTAAGGCAAATGTAAAATTTTGGTGGCATTTTTAATATTTTAAAAAATATCAAAGTGGTCTTTAATTTAAAAAATACTGAAATTATTACAAACGTCGTCATTTATATTGAAAATATATTGTTACATTTTAAATAGTTCTTACTGAAATTGTTATTTTAACCTTAGATTTAACCTTGTGTTTTGAAAAATGCAAACTCAAAAGTTAAGTTACAATCATGCCCAAATTAAAATCTTGAGTAGAAAAAGAAACAAAAGTATAAAGGAAATCACTCACATCTTTTCGAATTAGATTTCAAATGGTGTTAAATCTCTCTCTTCTCTTATGTCTATTATTATTTCTTCTAATTCAACAAACAATGATGTACGATTGTTGATCTATGAATTTTTTCTACCAATAACATATTGATACTTGAAAATAAGATCAATCAACAATGCTAATAAGGTCATGAATGAGATTAGCTAAGCCATCATTAAGCTGTAACATTTTCTACATTTTCAAGAACAAACTTGAATGGTTTTATGTAACCTTTCTTGCAAATACTTTCGACCCCAATTCAAGCTCGGAATTCTGCATTATGTGAGACAATTATCTGGCTAACTTCGGAATATAAGCTATCAATTTGTGGTCTCAAAGACCTTAAATTTCCAATCTTTTGACAAATTCTTGAACTGTAAATTATTGTTTCTCCTGCATAAAGTGATGTATCCATTACATTTACCAATATCAAAGAAAATTAAGCTGAAAAGGAGGCATTAAACTACACTTGTCACTAACATTTACAGAAACCCATCTAGCATTTAAACAGAGACATCATTTGAATGCATCTATCCTTTTTCCCACCCCAATTTTGCTTTGATACAAACCTAAAGCAGTCATATTAAAGAAAATTTGCAAATTTTAATTATAAACTATTCCAATTTTCCTATAAAGAAAAACGCAAATAGAGGGAACCACTTGACAATGAAATGCATTGAGAAAACTGAAAACATAAACAATTTCTTTAAACAATAAATCAAGCATATTGAAAGCATCAACAAAAAACAAAAGATGATATCAACATTTTCCCTATGAAGTATCAACCAAAGTATGGAATGCATATTCAAATATCATTTAAAAATTGAATTGCATGACTCACAGCAACACAAAATAAATCTTATTATTAGATAAGACGCATAGTGTAGTGATCATTAGAATCTTAATTCAGAATGGATAAGGTCACAGTAAGGGATGAACGCTAAAAATTCAACACTTACAACATTTTGGGACTGGCCGTTGAATCACTATGCCATGATCGTTTACAGGAACAGTGCGGTTCCAGCACAAGAAGTCCTTCCCTACATAAAGGCGACAGAAAAACAATTGCAGGTTACAAAACATGAAAAGAATTTTTGGGAAGTTTCTTTAATGGAAGTGATTTGCAAATTAAATGAATTACATTTAATCATTTAATACACTTCGCAAATGTTTATATAAATTCAGAAATCCACTCAGTCATTTTTGTTTTATGGTCTGGATACTTCTAGAGGCCCAAACAGAAGCAGTGTAGAGCACTTCCCCAACAAAAGAACGCAAAACAGAGGTGAAAAAACCTCACAAAGGGAAATAGAGATAAAGCAATGGAGAAAACTTAAAATATCAATTCAAGATTTCACAAATATATATATATATATATATATATATATATATATCTCTTCAAGATTCCACAAATATACATATCCATCAGGTAAATTAAGGCAAAAAAAAAAAAAAAATAGCGAATTCAAACATCATCTATTGATTGAACTGCAGAAAATAGAGAAATCACTATAGTTTAACATATAACTGCAATTTTTAGCTTATAGAATGGTTTAACTGCTGTTTTTGCAACTCTGCTAAAAAAAAACAATAACCTTTAGACTCCATACAAGAGTTTGAATTGCAGAAAATCAAAGAAGAGCATAAACTCGAGCTATTATTTACCAACTTGAGAATATTAGAGCAGCTTAGCAACTTTTTTGCAAGTGGATCATCTTTCATGTCTGAAACTAAATTATTTACCAATTTTGTGGTAGCATTTGCAGAGAACCCCTTCCCAACCATTTCATCAAATTCAGCTAAAAATAGTCTAATTAGACTACATATTACTAAAAGAACTTAATATAACCATATAACAATTAAATGAAAACTGCAAATCAAAGATGAGCCATGACTGGACATCTAAGATCATAGAGACTTGATGTTACCCCTTTTTTTTTTAAATATAGTAGGTGATCTGCAAGATGCTCTAGGTAGCCGTGCTCCTCCATCATCCTGATTCTTGCCATCAAGCTGACGTGTCTCTACTTTCTTTGGATTGAAGGACAGTTTTACAACTTTCCCTGTTTAGTATAAACTAAGATTAAGGAATGCATATCCAAATATCATTTACAGATTCAATTGCAGAAGCAGATATATTCTATCAACACAAATAAAAGTAACAAGACAATATAGAGCAAAACCTCATGCCAAGTGTAAAAAGTCTTCTCACTTCAACTTTTCACCTTGAGAGCTTCTAGAGCAGCTTAGTAGCTTTTTTGCAAGTGGATCATCTTTCTTGTTTGAAACTAAATCTATTACCAACTCCACCATGGCAGAATCTGCTGAAAAACCATTATCAACCATTTCATCAATAAGTCTTTCTGCCATAGAGGTATCATCGGCTCGCAAACATCCTTGGATTAACACATTATAAGAGCAGCTATCTGGTAAGCAACCGTTGTCTTCCATTTTCCTGAACACCTTGAATGCCACATCAAGGAGACCTTCTTTACAAAGGCCCTTAACTAATATATTATAGGTGTAAACATCAGGCAACAGCCCTTTATCGGAAAGTCTAGAAAACAATTCCTTTGCTTCTTTAAACTTTCGAACATTGAACATGCCATCAATTAGTGTACTGTAGATAATAAGACTAGGCTTCAATAAGTTTTCTTGCATTTCATGGAATAAGGCCAACGCCTCATCTAAACACTTATGTTTACAAAAGCCATTTATCAAAATTGAATAACATACTACATTTGGAGAATGGCCGTGAGCACACAAGCCCTTCAGAAACTTATGTGTAGCACAAGGGCCCTTCGAATCGCACAAGCCACGTATAAGAGTATTATAAGTGACATGGTCAGGGCTCAAACCTTTCCGAGGCATTTCATCAAGAAGTTGTATTGCCTTGTCTATCTTTTTTCCCCTACAGTAACAATGAACCAAGATATTGTAAGTAAAAACATCAGGTGCACAACCATTACTTATCATCGTGTTGAAAATTTATGTAGCTTGACCCAATTGATTTCGAAGACAATATCCGTCCATCAATGAACTATAGGTGACAACATTAGGCTTTATACCTCTTTGAATCATCCATTTCACTATTCTGTAAGCTTTGGAAAGCTTTCCTTCTTTGCAAAGACCATCGACTAATATACTGTAGGTAATTAAATTCGGTGCAATGTTTGCTTTCAACATTTCACTAAGCAATGCAAAAGCTTCCTTTGGTTGAGATGACTTGCAAAGACCATCGATTAAAGAGTTGTATGTCACCACATCAGGCAAGACGCTTTTACTCTTTAAATTCAAGAATAGATGCAATGCGTCCGACACCAATCGGTCCTTGCACAGGCTGTCAATGATAGTACCATATGTCACAACATTTGGCTCGCAACCTTCCTCGACCATTCTTTTCAAGACACCAATAGCTACATTAGTTTTTCCAAGTTTGCATAAACCATTCACAATTGTCGTATAAGTATATATGTTAGGTGTATACCCTTTGGCAACAATGTAATCAAACAATTCCACCACTTCAACAAATCTATCCTCCCAACAAAGCCCATTGACTAACGTACTAAATGTTACAATGTTAGGTTTAAAACCAAGCTTGAACATTCTCCCAACTAGTGAATACCCAAAATCCACATGATTCAATCGACAAAAGCAATTTATCAAAATAGTAATTACATAAGTATCATGCGATATTCCCAGCAATTCCAACTTCTTGTAAAGAGAAATGACAGCCTCATATTGTTTCATCCTAACAAGATCGGACAGCAATTTAGTAAAATCCCTAATAGATGGCAACGGATCAGTACGAAGCATCAAATCAAAAGAAGCTAAAGCATCACCAACGTTATCAAATAAACCAAATTTGGTTTCACCTCTCGCGTGCGTACAGTAGCTAGAAGAACTATAAGAGTAGTAATCAAAAATACCTATTAGCCGATGAACCCGAAAACTAGTGAAGCATCTGAGGCAGCTGCTAGTTAAAAACATCTTCAGTAACTCACTCTGCTGCCGAATCAAAGAGAAAGTATAAATCTTTGATACCTACTGCAAAAAGTATAAAATATTGACAAGCAGATTTGTGTTTAATTGTGATTTGTACCGCATCAGGGATAATGTGGGGAGTAAGTGTGGGAAGAAGTTTAATATTAGGAGGTTTATGTACTTATTTGGTTTTATTTTTAGTCTTTGTTTTGATACTGGCATTTGAGGAATGATTGCGTTATGCTCTTTTATGGTCAATTTTTTGTTTTATTTTACTATTGCATGTGCCGGAATTTTCAAATTTTAATTGTGCATTGAGCTTATTTGGGTATAAAACTTGATCATTTTGATTCCTTTTGAAAGAAAATGCTTCTTGAGTTTATCTTTGGCACTTATCCCATGAGATATTGAGTAAAATTTTTGAAAATTTTTTGATGATTTGAGTTGATTTTGAGATTTACTTTATGAGTTCATTTTGTCCTTACGACATGATTTGAAACTCTTAGGAATTCTAGAAAGAAAAGCTTTGCTTTTGTCATTTAGTTTTACCGTTGCAAGAACTTTGAATGACGAGACTAGTGAGCTAGAACTTTAACTTGAAATTGATTGTCTGTAACACTCTAATTTTAAATATTGGTTTTAAATTAAAATGGATTAAATGGGAAATGAAATTATTGTTATTATTATTATTATTATTGTGGTTGTTAGTATGAAAAAAAAAAAAGAAAGGAGATTTAGGAATTTAAAAGGGGAAATAAAAAAAAAGAAAGAAAATTGAAAAAAAAAAAAGAAGAAAGGGAATCGGGAAATAAGGAAGAAAAAAAGGAAAGAGGAAAGAGAAAGAGGGAGGGCAGACTGCCGGCCACCCTAGCGCCGCCACCGCCGCTCCAGCCACCGCTACTCGCCCGCCACCGTGTAGACCTCCCTCCGACGAGTCCAACGGTGGTGACGTGGTCGGCAACCGACGACGGAGCCGGCCATACTTGCGGCTAGAAGTGGACTGGCACTATTCACGAACTATTCACCTGAAACTTTGGAAGCATTTTCCGGGAGCTACGGTGCTCGGACGATGGAAATGAGGACAGTTTCGGAATCCTCATGAGAAGAGCTTTCTATTGATGTATGCTACGCTGCCTAAAATTACGGTTTCCGGCGACCGGCGAGAAAGTCAAACCGTCGACTTCCGGCGTAGATCCCGACCGCTCCGGTGGTCAGACGGACGATCTGAGACCTGATTTGGAATCCTTGCGACGAGAGCTTTCCGGTGATGTAGGCCTTGTCGCCGATCTATAGCCGGAATGAAAGTCGTGTACAAATTACAAATCGGATTTTCACATTTTCCGACCACTTCTGGCGGTTGTCCGTCGAGTTTGACGGTAAATTCTTAATCCTCACTTCTTTAGCTTTCATTTGACGTTGAGTTTGCCTGAATTGGATACCGGAATTGAGAGTTGTGTTTTTCGGTGACTATCCGTTCGGTTTTTGGTATTTTCCGGCCAAACGGCCGTTAGTCCGTTAGATATGATCACATATTTGGAAACTAGGCATTGAGACGAACCTGAAAATGTATTTTGTGTAAAATTTGGATACCGTTTACAGTTCCGGCGACCGGACGGTGACCGGCCG
>CATIWJ010123661.1:0-21989 GCA_949640765.1 Croton laevigatus | reverse complement strand
AATTAAAGATTATGGATGCATGATAAGTAAGTAAATAGATATTATTGAAGTGTTTGCATGACTATACGGCGGAGGTTATAAGGAGATGTTTAGAAGTGTTATGAATATATTGTGGTTGTAATGATGATGTGTTGATGACGTGTGTGTGTGTGTGTGTGTGTGTGTGTGTGTATATATATATATATATATATATATATATATAGAGTAAAATCAATAATGATTTAGGATTAGGTGAACCGAAACCGCTAATAAGACATCACTTCTGGTTCTATTCATAGAATTAGAAGGGGTGTTACATTCCTAAAAATCTTAGTAATTGAGTCTTTTCTTTAATTTCATTTGGAAATTTATCAGCAAATTCGATTGCCCTATCAATAGGAATTATTGTTCCTTTTTAAATATTGTGGCCCAAAAATATTATTTTTGTTTGAAATAATTTTATCTTTTTAGCCGAAACGGCCAATATGCTTTCTTTTACTATTTTCATGAAGATTTTTAAATGCTTAAAGTGTTGATCTATTGTCCCGGAGAAAATTAGGACATCATCAATATATACTATTGAAAATGTTGAATAAGCATTGAATATATCATTCATTATTTTTTGAAATTCTAAAGGGGCATTCTTTAAATCAAATGGTATTACATTCCATTCATAATGTCCAAATGGCACAGTGAATGCTGTTTTATATCAGTCTTTTTCTTCAATTTGTATCTGCCAGTATCCTGACTTCATGTCAAATTTTGAAAATATAGTTGACTCAAACAACCTATTTAACAGGTCTCTTTTGTTTGGTAAGGGATACCTTATCCATCCATCTTAAGGCTTTGTTTAAAGGTTTGTAATTTATTACTAGCTTGGGTACTCCTCTTTCAATCTCAGCATGGTTTTCTACGTAAAAAGCCGAACTCCATGGGCTCTGGCTTTTCCTAATAAGCCTTTTTTTTTCTCTAAGTCATCGATCTCCTTTTTGCATATTTCTAGGTGCCTAGGCCCCATTGCTATGGGCCGAGCTTTCATAGGGACCATTTTTCATTAAAATCTAGCTCATAAGATAAATTTACTACATGCTTTTTCTTAGCCCAAAATGCATTTGGACTCTTTGTGCAAATGATTTCAATCATCTCCTTTTGGACATTTTTATCCTTTCTTGCAAATAAGGATCTTGAAGTTTTTTCTCAATATCAACGTACTTAACCTCCTATTTTAAAGATGTAATAAATGTTTCTTTAAATTTGAGATTCCTTTTTTGGATGTTTATTTCTTTTTCCTAGGATGTGATATAAATTGAAAATGAATTTCTCTTCCTATGAAATTAGTGGTTATACCGTTTTTAGAAATTTCTTTTATTGGAAATAACATATGCAAGAAAGGATTTCCTAAAATTACCGGATGTGATAATTTTTTTACCATAATAAAAGGAATTTCTAAACAAATATTTTTGTTGCAAATTGCTGCATTTTCTAATTTATATTTAACTTCCATAAAGTCTTTATTAGCAGCAGTATGTAGAATTTCAGTCGTTTTTGAATAATACTTTGAAGGTATTATTCCTTCACTAATACAATTCAAATCTGCTCCTGATTCTATTAATGCTATGGTTTTGAATATATATATATTCCTTATTAACGACCATAGTAATTCTAGTATGCCACTTATATACCCTATTTACTAAATTTATATACTGACAATTTTTTATTCTTTCTATTCTATTTACATCTTTTAAGGAATTAAATTCTTTAGCAAATTCCTAAGCTCTTCATCTAACAAAAAGGATCTTTAAAATCTCTTCTATACTATTTCTAAAACTATTATTCTTTATTTTAAATCTTTCACCTCTTCCTTTAGATTATTTACTTCTGCCCTAAGATCTCCTAAAGTTGGTTCCTTTTGCCTAGTTTTCTTTACTCTGTCTAGGATTTCCTTCATACTATAAGAAGACTCTTTATCTTTTAGTTTTGACTGGATTTTAGCAGGTGAAGATTCTTCATTTTCTTTATAGAGTCTGATATAAGACTCTAGCTGTTCTCTTTTTCCGTTGGATCTGGAATTTTATCAATAAGATCCAATATCATATTCTCTCCTCTTTTGTTAATACTAATAGGCAATTCATAGAGCATAATGACTTATAGCAATCACATTTTCCATCACAGTCTGAATTGTCAGACTGCTCACTTAATTCTTCTTCAGAAGTATAATATAAAGCATTAACTTATAAATCTTCCTTTTCAAAATCGGTTTCTTGTGAAAAATTTTAAATAATGAGTCCTTTAGACTCTGATCCATTATTAAAGCTTGAATTTTCTGTTTAACTCTACATTTGTTGGGCATAATGACCACCAACCTTTCCACATTTATAACAGACAATTTTTTTTTTCTTTTAATTGGAAATTTGCCTTTCTTTCTATAAGGCTTCTTTTCTTTCTTGAAATTTTGCCTTTTGAAAAATTTTTTCTTGTTGCTTTCTTTTTGGGAAATAAGGATTGATATCCTAATTGTTCACAGAAATTACCTAAAACTTTATTTCCATATAATTTTTCCTTTTGCATTTGTTTGTGAAGTTTTACTTCATTACATAGGAGCATTCCTTTTGAGATAATCTCAACAGAGATTTCCCCAAAAGAGAGCGAGCTTATCATGCAGAACATTTCCTTGATATTTTCCTCTTATTCCTTTATGTCACCCTTTGAGCAAATAAGGGTCAGCAATAAATTTTTCTTTCCAAAAATCTAGATGACAGTCGTCTCTAGCATACATTGCTGCCAAAAACATGTTCTTATACCATTTATAATGAGATAGATCTCTACACCTTAAATTCATTAACTGTTCTGTAGTCTGATCTAGAAATAAACTCGTAGACCCTAAAAATTGTAATTGAATAGTGCGTATTAAAGTATTTACTCTATCTATTTTTACTGCATCTATAATTTGAACTTTAGCCTCATTAGTGAGGTAACTGCCCTGTAAATCCTGCTACAATAGCCTTTGGCTATATGGATCTTACAGGCAGTGGCATACATCAACATTTGTTGGGTCACATTTTTAGTAGTAGTAGTAGTAGTAGTAGTCTAGTAGTAGGAGGAGGAGTAGTAGTAGTCGTCGGCTCCAGTTGCAATTGGTATCAGAGCCTTGTTAGGCATATCTACATCTTAGTGTAACCTCAAGTCGCGTAGCTGTGATAACCGTTGAGGATCTGGTCTAGAAGTTTATCTTATATAGGTCTAGAAGTTTATCTGGTCTCTCGTCTAGGAGATCCTTTGCTAGCATACTCCTTATATCCTGCCACCAAGGCCATCCTCAATGGCAGCTGGACCACCAGAACAGATATCCTTTGTTGAATGAAGAGAATGTTGTAGTTTATACTTCAAAAAGCCCCATAGCCCTTCTCCTTTCGATATGGGCTACGATTCAAGATCAATAATGGCTTTAGAGCGAAAAACTCCTTTTGAAAAATGGTTCCTCATTTTCTTATTAGAAAAGGAACAAAAAATTTGGAATAAAAGATACCAAGAAAGGGGTGGTACAAAAGTCTTTTCAAGAATTCTTAAAACATTGTTTCAGTATTAAGGGAAAAGAATTCCCTAATTTGGAAGAAAAAAAAAATTTTAAATACTCTGGAATCATTTTATAAAGAATTTTTAACTCCAAAAGGAAAGATGATAAAGAGTATTCATCCTCCTATAACGGCAAGTTCCTTTCTACTAGATAATGATACTAAAATACAAATTAGTCATTTCTACTCGGGAGAACAGGCTAATGTTAAACAATGCAATTTCACGAATTTAAGCCTTTATACAATGGGACATCAACTCAGTAGGATTAATAGGACAAATAACTAAAATAAAATCTAACGAAATATCAAAACCCAGTTTACATTTTGCTGAAACATCTAAAGACAGAGAAAAGAGGGTTTTATTTAAGCCGCTATGAACCCAGAAAGAATTGATTTAACATTTAAAAAAGAAGATAACTCTAAAATATTAAAACAATTAACAAAGAAATTAGAAAACCTAAACATAACAAATTTAAAACAGTACCATGTTGTTCCTTTAACAATAAATTCAAAAGAAGACCCTCCTAATTTTAGCGAAGGAGAAAGTGAGATAAATGAAGTGAAGTCCTTATTTAATCAGGACCCACAAATAAACAAAATTTTCCATGCTAAAGGAAGCGATAAGCCTTATTATCCTAGGCCATCACCAATGAATATGCAATATGAGGAGTTTAGGCCTACATTGATGTCTTATAATGGAAGAGAAATAGAGGAATGGAATATAGATGGAATGTCTGAATACCCGATAAAAAAATGTGACCCAACAAATGTTAAGGTATGCCATTGCCTATCAGATCCATAAAAGTCTAAGATAAAGATATAGCCAAGGCTATTGTAGCAGGATTAATTGGGCAGTTAAAAAGTTGGTGGAATTTTAACCTCATTAATGAGGCTAAAGTTCAAATTATAGATGCAGTAAAAATAGAAGGTAAGAATCAGATTCAGCATAGTGTAAATACTTTAATACTCACTATTTTATTACATTTTTTAGGGTCTACGACTTTATTTCTAGATCAAACTACAGAACAGTTAATGAATTCAAAATGTAAAGATCTATCTCAATATAAGTGGTATAAGGACGTGTTTTTGGCAACAGTGTATGCTAGAGATGACTGTCATCTAGATTTTTGGAAATAAAAATTCATTGCTAGCCTTCCACCCTTACTTGCTCAAAGAGTGACAGAAAGAATAAGAGGAAAATATCAATGAAATGTTGCACATGATAAGCTCACTTTTGGGGAAATCTCTGCTAAGATTATCTCAGAAGGAATGCCTTTATGTAATGAAGTAAAACTTAACAAACAAATGCAAAAAGAAAAATTATTTGGAAAGAAAGTTTTAGGTAATTTTTGCGAACAATTAGGATATTAATCCTTATTTCCCAAAAAAGAAAGCAAAAAAGAAAAAAATTTTCAAAAGGCAAAATTTCGCTCAACATAAGATGTGAATTTGAAAACCTAAGAAAACAAGCCTCAGACATTGGGCATGACAACTTAATCAGGAGCTGAGAAAAATTTACAAGACGAAATAAACTGAATCAACTAGGAGGCAGAAGTGATATTTTAGATGACAATATCTCATTGTAAAGCAATGGCAACATTCCTCACCACAAAACTAAACAAGCTCAGAATATAATAGGAACACTTCCCAAAAGTTCAAAAATCAAATTAAACATAACGAGACTTTGATAAGGTACACTTCTTTTCCAAAAACAACATTGATGCAACCTAAAGGCCGATGAAAATCTCTACTGGTAGCATTGGTTAGTTGTATAGTATAGTAGATCCTACAAATTGTAACTTCATATTATATATACCCCTTCTAGAAAACAAAATTGTTGATCATCTCTATCACTCAAGATGCACAAAAAAAAAAAAGGAACATCATACTACTAATCAGAACGACAAAAGCCCCAGGATACCCTTGACATCCTAACAAAGAGGTGTATAAAAACCCTGAAAAGAAGAGAGAGAACACTAGCCTGAAAAGAAATTTGCACCATGCATGGATGACAATAACTGAACATAGTAGCAACAAAGCAAGGGGACAAAACATCAACATAAACCAGTGGAAGGCAGAAGGTGGTGTCAGAAGGAGAAAATTGAAAGTGGGTTTCAGGCATCAATCCTGTAAATACTACACTCAGAACAGAAAGTATCCAGCAACCTACCAAAGCATATATTTATATATATAATAAATGAAGATAAAAGGCAACTCCATCAGCCAACCACACTCCTATACACACAAAGTTCAAATAGAATGCACAGAAATCGTTTCATGAATTAATTTCTTATGAATTGTGGAAGAAGATTAAAGGAAGTATACTAACGAGGAACACCGAAAGAACAAGAACCATCAAGTTCCATAATTCGTTCTCCAAGAAAAACAAAAAAAAATTTACCCCCAGCACATCATCAGAAAAATAACAAAAATCAATCTTCCAACAATGCTAAATCAGTTCAAAAATGGAAGGAAATAGAGTATCAAAAAGTATTTTTTTATTAATTAAAGATCATAATTTATCATAACAGTGAAAGAATTCCAATGAAAACCCTCTTTAATGTATTTCCACCATTCAGAAATTGCATAAGGCAAGAGGAAACAGCTCAACTGTGAAACTCTTCGATGAAATATTTAGGTGGTGAAAACCTGTCAAATAATTAATATAATCACTTTAAACTCTACTTCCATTGTCCAAGAGTGGACTAAAAAAATTAATTAGAACTCCCTGTATACTTCTTCCCTTGAAAAATGAATCCTGAAAGTCAAAAACTAGTCTGAGAAACAGAATCTTCTGAAGCTCTAACAAATATTCACACCATAAATAAATATTCAATTTTAGATCCAAGAGAAACCCCTTCGTTCAAGCTTAAACCTTGTCCAGGACAGCAACCCCTTGAAGAAACGAGAATGCAGACCTTATCAGTTAGTAAAGAGAGTTCGCAAAACTAAATTATAATTAACTTCAGGAAAAAAAAAGTGAAAAAAAACAAAAGAGAGAGAGCTGAGGGAAGCCCTATTGAGTTACTGAAACGACGGCAGGAGGGCCCTTGATATAGGAGGAGCAAAAAAAGGGCTTTGCTCCCCTTTTATAAACAAAGAAACAAGGGTCAGAGTTCAGACTGCTCGTAGTTTTTACCTATAGAGAAGATAATGAAAGAGGTGATCAGAATGGTACTCGAATCCATTTACGATTCCGAGTTTCCAGACACATCGCACTTCCGCTCGGCGGTGAGGCTGCCACTCGGTCCTAAGACAGAACCACCCCGAGATTAGACCCAACAACTGGAACTGCATGAAACAACAATGAAAATAAATAACCAGTTTCTTTAAGATTAAAACAGCAAACACAACTGACCACAAAATGAATATCTAAACAAAAGGTCAAACCACTCCTCCACGTAAGGTCCTAGAGCCAATTATTTTTCCTACACAGGAGACAACCAAAACACACTTATTAGCTTCTTTTAACTCTTTTTAAGACACGCTTTGGTAGAAAGAGTAAAGCTGCACAATTAACAAGTTGGGAGCAGAATATTGCTTATCAAAAATTATCTAAGCCCACAATGAAGTCAAGGCCCAAGATAACGGAACACTTACTTAGCTGGTGATCACCTAAGGCAAAAGAAACTAACTCCACAACAATTATTCAGCTGGTGATCACCAGGCAAATCATTAATAAATTAATTTCAGATTCTACTTGCATCCTCCCCACAAACATTGTAAGCTAGAAATAAAAAATAGTTAGAACTCCCTATCTACTGATCTAATTCCCTTCAACAAACCCCTCAAATGTCCAGGACAGTAACCCCTGAAGGAACGAACTCCATTTATAAGTTAAAAAAAAAAAAAAAAGTTTGCTAAACTAAAAAATTATTAAATTGAGAAGACTAATTGAAAATAAAGGTTTGAGAGAGACCCAGATTAGACCCAACCCCCCAATCTGCATGAAGCAACAATAAAAATAAATAATCAGTTTGTCTTTTAAGACAAAAACAGCAAACACAATTGACCACAATTCATAACAGATGTCAAACCACTCCTCCACCTAGGGTCAAAGAGCCAAGTTATCTTTCCTACACAGAAGACAACCAACACACACTTATTAGCTTATTTAACTCTCTAAGACAAGCTTTGGTAGAAAAAGAACAGCTACACAATTAAGGAATTATTTCTTATCAACAATAATCAAAGTCCACCATGAAGTCTAAGGCCCAGATAATACACTTCCGAATTTCCACCATCAGAAATTTTCAAGGCAAAAGAAGTCGCTTGACCAAGCAACTCTTCAACAAATATTTAGTCGGTGATCACCTGGTAAGTCATTAATAAAATCATTTCATCCCAACTAACATTGTAAGCCAAGAGAGAGAAAATAATTAGAACTCCCTAGCCGCCTATTGACAGATCTACATCTACTTCCCTTAGACAACAAGCCCCTGAAAGATCAAGAATGCAAGCATATATTTTCAGTTAAATGAAAAGATAGTTCGTAAACCAAAAAGTGATTAGATCAAACAAAATAACAAATTCAAAACAAAGGTTTGTGAGCCACTCCCCAATTAGCCCCAACAACCAATCTGCAGGAAGCAATAACAGAAATAAATCTAGTTTGTTTAAGAATACTAAAAAAATCAAACACAAACAGCAAATCTTAAAAAAAGGTCAAAAACACTCCCTTCAACCACTTGGGTCCCAAGTTATCCTTCCCACATTATGAGACAGCCAAAACACACTTGTAAACTTCTTGAAAACTCTTAAGGTTTATTATGGGATAGAAATAGATAATAATGCTTATCAAACATTCTTGATCATAACATTCTTGAGTGAAACTCCTTGAATCTTGGAGAATGTAGATGCCCTTAATTTGCAAAGCACATCATCATTGTACAGAGAATCAAACATTTGTCAACAACAAAAAGTCTTCTAGATAAGGCATGAAGCAAGAATGAGAGGAATGATGTATTTCTTTGTTACTTTAAAATCATTATCAATTATCAAAACTCAGTTGAGTGGTATTTCGTCCATTCAGAAATTTCTTTGGAGAAAAAGAGCTGGTAGACTCTGGAATTCTTTGCTTTAACATTTAGTCAACGGAACCATTAATATAATCATTTCAGACTCAACTTCCATTGCCTAAGAACCATAAAAAAAAAAATTAGAACTCCCTGCCCACTGTTAAGCCTATCGACAACTTCCCTTCAACGATTCCTGAACCAGCCTCAATGGCAGAAACACCGCAGAAGTCCAAAAAATTCAGACCATAAATAAATCCTCTTTAATTTAAAAGATCCCAAAGAAATCCCTTAAAGCTTACACCACACCCAGAACACCAACCCACCACAGAAGAAACCAGAACACAGATCTCCATTTTTCAGATAAATGAATAAAATGATTAAAATCAAACAAAAAAGAAAATAACTGAAAACATAGGTTTTGAGATCCATACTCCCGAAAGCAGACCTGACAACCCAATGTGCAGGAAGCAGTGATAAGAGTAAATAGCCTGTTAATACACTAATAGATGGCCAAACACCCCATCCAATTACTTGGGTCCTCAGCTAATTTACCCTTCCTACATGGGGAACAACCAAAACACACTTATTAACGTCTTGAAATCTCAAGAACCTTTATGGTTGCACAATTAAGAAATTAAAGAGTAGAATATTGCTTATCAAAAATTATCATAGTCCACAAGAAGTCAAGCCCCACTGCATCAAATATTGCTGAATAAAACAACTTCGGCAACATGTAGTTGTCATTAATTGCGCAGAGCAGAAAATGGTTCTGAAAAATCAAGCATCTGTCACCAGTAGAAGTTTTTTATATGAGAGATATAGAGCAAATACAATAAAAAAAAGTATTCTTGAAAACTATCACTTATCAAAACTCAGTCAAGAGGAACCCTCTAATTATACTTCCACCATCAAAAGAAACTGCTAGACTATAAAGCACTTCAATAAATATCTAACCCGAGGTCACCTGGGAAGTCAATAAATAAACTCAATTCAGATTCTACTTCCATGACAAGAGCCACACTGCAAATTGTAATTAGGAGCCGGATAAAAATAAAACTCCCTGTTCACTGAGTTGCTAATGACACAGCTAAATCTACTTCCCTTCCTTAGACAAGGGATCTTGACAAATCAAAAACAAGAATTAGAGGCAGATAATCCGACGAAATCCTAATTCTTAAATAATTCAGATCATTATTTTAAGATCCAAGAGAACCCCCTTATCCAAGCGTGAAACGAGACTAGACCAGAAAACCAACCCCCTAAAGAAACAAGAATGCAGCCCTCAATCTTTCAGTCAAAGTGCAAATATATATTATAAATTCATCAAGATCAAGAAAAAAGAACTCATTGAGAACAAAGGGTTGACAGCCCCGTCCTGATCATCCAAACAATCCGATCTGCATGAAAGAACAATAGATATAACTATCCAGTTCATCCAAGAACACTAGAGAGCAGACACGATTAACTAATCACAAAAAGAACTTCTGTATAAAGGATCAAAACACTCCCTAACTATTTAAGTCCTAAACCAAATTTTCCTTCCTACACGGGACACAACCACACTTATTATCTCCTCAAAACTCTTAGGACGCGTTCAAGTCAAACTGCACAATTAAGAAATTAGGAGCAGAATATTGCTTATAGAAAAAAATTGCGAAGCAAGACATGATTGCGCAGAGAATCATACATCTGTCAACAATAAAAAGATTTCTAGATAAGACGTGGCAAGAATGGGAAGAAAGATGTATTTCTTTGTTACTTGAAAATCATTATCACTTATCAAAACTCAGCTGAGAGGTATTTCCTCCATTCAGAAATTTCTTTAGAAAACAGGAACTGGTAGACTGGAATTCTTTGCTTTAACATTTAGTCAAGGGAAACATAGCAAAACATTAATATAATTATTTCAGGCCCAACTTCCATTGCCTAACAACCATAAAAGTTGTAATCAAGGAGCCAAGAAGAAGAAAAGTTAGATCTACCTGCCCACTGTTAGCCCAAATCAAGGAGCCAAGAAGGAAAAAAAAATTAGAACTCCCTGCCCGCTGTTAGCCTATTGACAGAGCTACATCTACTTCCCTTCAATGATAAACCCTGAAAAACCAAAAACTAGCCTCAATGGCAAAAACACCGCAAAAGTCCAAAAAAAATCAGACCAAAATAAATCCTACTAAATTTAACAGATCCAAAAGAAATCCCTTCTTCAAAGCTTACACCACATCCAGAACACCAACCCACTGCAGAAGAAACCAGAATGCAGATATCCATTTTTCAGTTAAATGAATAAATGATTAAAATCAAACAAAAAAGAAAATAACTGAAAACAAAGGTTTTGAGAGCTATACTCCAGAAAGTAGACCCAACATCCGCAGGAAGCAGTGGTAAAGAGTAAATAGCCAGTTTATTTAACAATAATAAAAGAGCAAACACAATCAACCACAAACAGAATATACTAATAGATGGTCAGAACACCCCCTCCAATTACTTGGGTCCTCAACCAATTTATCCTTCCTCCATAGGGGACAAACAAAACACACTTATTAACGTCTTGAAATCTTAATGACCTTAAGGGTATATAAATAAATGCAGGAGTTGCACAATTAAGAATTTAAGAGTAGAATATCGCTTATCAAAAATTATCATAGTCAGGGGACAAACAAAACACACTTATTAACGTCTTGAAATCTTAATAACCATAAGGGTATATAAATAAATGCAGGAGTTGCACAATTAAGAATTTAAGAGTAGAATATTGCTTATCAAAAATTATCATAGTAGACAAGAAGTCAAGGCCCATGATCACTACTGCATCAAATATTGTTGAATAAAACACCATCTGCATCAAGTAGATGTCATTAATTACGCAGAGCAGAAAATGGTTCTGAAAAATCAAGCATATGTCACCAGTAAAATTCTTAACATGGGTGACATGTAACAAATGCAATAAAAAAGAAGCATTCTTGAAAACTGCCATTTATTACAACTCAGTCAAGACAAACACACTAATTATACTTCCACCAACAAAAGAAACAACTGGACTACGAATATGAAGTACTTCAATGAATAATTAACCCATGGTCACCTAGGTAGTCAATAAAAAAAAACAATTCAAATTTTACTTCCACGACAAGAGCCACACTGCAAGCTGTAATGAGGAACTGGAAAAAAAATGAGAGAAAAAAAAATTATTAAACTCCCTGTTCACTGTGTTGCCTAATGACACGGCTAAATCTACTTCCTTAGACAAGGGATCCAGACAAATCAAAAACTAGAATCGGAGGCAGATAATCTGATGAAGTCCTAATTCTTAAATAATTCAGATTATTATTTTAAGATCCAAGAGAACCCCCTTATCCAGGTGTGAAACAAGTCCAGACCAGAAAAACGCCTAAAGAAACAAGAATGCAGCCCTCAATCTTTCAGTCAAAGTGCAAATATATATTATAAATTCAAGATCAAGAAAAAAGAACTCATTGAGAACAAAGGGTTGACAGCCCGTCCTGATCATCCAAACTATCCAACCTGCATGAAAAAACAATAGAAAAAACTATCCAGTTCATCCAAGAACACTAAAGAGCACACACGATTAATTAATCACAAAAAGAACTTCTGCATAAAAGATCAAAACACTCCCTCCAACTATTGGCGCCCTAAGCCAAATTTTCCTTCCTACACAGGACATAACCAAAACACACTTATTATCTCCTTAAAACCCGTAGGACTCGTTCAAGTCAAACTGCACAATTAAGAAATTAGGAGCAGAATATTGCTTATAGAAAAAAAATTGCAAAGCACAACATGATTGTGCAGAGAATCAAACACCCGTCAACAATAAAAAGTTTTCTAGATAAGACGTGGCAAGAACAAGAGGAAAGATGTATTTCTTTGCCACTTGAAGATCATTATCAGTTATCAAAACTCAGTTGAGAAATATTTCCTCCATTCAGAAATTTCTTTAGAAAACTGGAACCGGTAGAATCTAGAATTCTTTGCTTTAACATTTAGTCAATGGAAACCAGGCAAACCATTAATATAATCATTTCAGACTCAACTTCCATTGCCTAAGAACCATAAAAGTTGTAATCAAGGAGCCAAGAAGGAAAAAAAAAGAAAAAAAATTAGAACTCCCAGCCCGCTGTTTGCCTATGGACAGAACTACATCAACTTCCCTTCAATGATAAATCCTGAAAAATCAAAAACTAGCCTCAATGGTAGAAACACCACAGAAGTCCAAAAAATTCAGACCATAAATAAATCCTCCTTAATTTAAAAGATCCAAAAGAAATCCCATATTCAAAGCTTACACCACATCCAGAACACCAACCCACCACAGAAGAAAACAGAATGCAGATCTCCATTTTTCAGATAAATGAATAAATGAATAAAATCAAACAAAAAAGAAAATAACAGAAGACATAAGTTTTGAGAGCCATACTCCTCAAAGCAGACCCAACAGCCCAATCTGCAGGAAGCAGTGATAAGAGTAAATAGCCCGTTTATTTAACAATACTAAAAAAGCAAACACAGTCAACCACAAACAGAATACACTAATAGATGGTCAGAACACCCCCTCCAATTACTTGGGTCCTCAGCCAATTTATCCTTCCTACATAGGGAACAACCAAAACACACTTATTAACGTCTTGAAATCTTAAGAACCTTAATGGTATAAAAATGCAGGAGTTGCACAATTAAGAAATAAAGATTAGAATATTGCTTATCAAAAATTATCATAGTCCACAAGAAGTCAAGGCCCATGATCACTGCATCAAATATTGCTGAATAAAACGATTTCTGCATCATGTAGTTGTCATTAATTGCGCAGAGCAGAAAATGGTTCTGAAAAATGAAGCGTCTGTCACCAGTAGAAGTTTTTTACATGAGAGACGTAGCAAATACGATAAAGTAAGTATTATCGAAAACTATCATTTATCAAAACTCAGTCAAGAGAAACCCTCTAATTATACTTCCACCATCAAAAGAAACTGCTGGACTATGAAGCACTTCAATGAATATCTAACCCGAGGTCACCTGGGAAGTCAATAAATAAAATCAATTCAGATTCTACTTCCATGACAAGAGCCACACTGCAAATTGTAATTAGGAGCCAGATAAAAAAAATGAAAAAATGAACTCCCTGTTCACTGTTGCCTATAGACACAGCTAAATCTACTTCCCTTAGACAAGGAATCCTGACAAATCAAAAACTATAATCAGAGGCAGATAATCTGATGAAATCCTAATTCTTAAATAATTCAGATTATTATTCTAAGATCCAAGAGAACCCCCTTATCCAAGCGTGACATGAGTCCAGACCAGAAAACCAACCCCCTAAAGAAACAAGAATGCAGCCCTCAATCTTTCCGTCAACGTGCAAATATATATTATAAATTCAAGATCAAGAAAAAAGAACTCATTGTGAACAAAGGGTTGAGAGCCCCATCCTGATCATCCAAACTATCCGATCTGCATGAAAGAACAATAGAAATAACCATCCAGTTCATCCAAGAACACTAGAGAGCAGACACGATTAATTAATCACAAAAAGAACTTCTGAATAAAAGATCAAAACACTCCCTCCAACCATCTGCACCCTAAACCAAATTTTCCTTCCTACACAGGACACAACAAAAACACACTTACTATCTCCTTAAAACTCTTAGGACGCGTTCAAGTCAAACTGCACAATTAAGAAATTAGGAGCAGAATATTGCTTATAGAAAAGAAATTGCAAAGCACAACATGATCCTGCAGAGAATCAAACATCTGTCAACAATAAAAAGTTTTCTAAATAACATGTGGCAAGAACGAGAGGAAAGATGTAGTTTTTTGTTACTTCAAAATCATTATTAATTATCAAAACTCAGTTGAGAGGCATTTCCTCCATTCAGAAATTTCTTAACAAAACAGGAACTGATGCACACTGGAATTCTTTGTTTTATAACATTTAGTCAACGGAAACCTGGCAAACCATTATAATATATAATCATTACAGGCTCAATTCCCATTGCCTAAGAACCATAAAAGTTGTAATCAAGGAGGCAAGAAAAAAAAAATTAGAACTCCCTGCCCACTGTTAGCCAAAATCAAGGAGCCAAGAAGGGAAAAAAACAAAAATTAGAACTACCGCTGTTCGCCTATCGACAGAGCTAAATCTACTTCCCTTCAATGATAAATCCTGAAAAATCAAAAACTAGCCTCAATGGCAGAAACACCGGAAAAGTCCAAAAAATTCAGACCATAAATAAATCCCCCTTCTTAATTAAAAGATCCAAAAGAGATCCAAAAGAAATCCCTTATTCAAAGCTTACACCACATCCCGAACACCAACCCACCGCAAAAGACAACAGAACGCAGATCCCCATTTTTCGGATAAATGAATAAATAATTAAAATCAAACAAAAAAGAAAATAACTGAAAACATAGGTTTTGAGAGCCATACTCCCGAAAGCAGACCCAACAACCCCATCTGCAGGAAGCAGTGATTAGAGTAAATAGCCCGTTTATTTAACAATACTAAAAGAGCAAACACAATCAACCACAAAGAGAAACCCCAGCTAACTTACCTTCCTACATGGGGAACAACCAAAACACACTTAATAACGTCTTGAAATCTGAAATCTTAAGAACCTTTATGGTATTAAAAATGCAGGAGTTGCACAACTAAGAAATTAAAGAGTAGAATATTGCTTATCAAAAATTATCATAGTCCACAAGAAGTCGAGGCCCATTGATCACTGCATCAAATATTGCTGAATAAAACGACTTCTGCATCATGTAGTTGTCATTAATTGCGCAGAGCAGAAAATGGTTCTGAAAAAGCAAGCATATGTCAACAGTAGAAGATTTTTACATGAGAGACGTAGCAAATACAATAAAAAAGTACTCTTGAAAACTATCATTTATCAAAACTCAGTCAAGAAAAACCCTCTAATTATACTTCCACCATCAAAAGAAACTGCTGGACTATGAAGCACTTAAATGAAATCTAACCCGAGGTCACCTGGGAAGTCAATAAATAAACTCAATTCAGATTCTACTTCCATGACAAGAGCCACACTGCAAATTGTAATTAGGAGCCGAATAAAAAAAAAATTGAACTCCCTGTTCACTGTTGCCTAAAGACACAGCTAAATCTACTTCCCTTCCTTAGACAAGGGATCCTGACAAATCAAAAACTAGAATCAGAGGCAGATAATCGGACGATGTCCTAATTCTTAAACCATTCAGATTATTATTTTAAGATCCAAGAGAACCCCCTTATCCAAGGGTGAAACGAGTCCAGACCAGAAAACCAACCCCCTAAAGAAACAAGAATGCAGCCATCAATCTTTCCGTCAACGTGCAAATATATATTATAAATTCAAGATCAAGAAAAAAGAACTCATTGAGAACAAAGGGTTGAAAGCCCCGTGCCAATAATCCAAACTATCTGATCTGCATGAAAGAACAATAGAAATAACCATCCAGTTCATCCAAGAACACAAGAGAGCAGACACGATTAATTAATCACAAAAAGAACTTCTGAATAAAAGATCAAAACACTCCCTCCAACTATTTGTGCCCTAAGCCAATTTTTCCCTCCTACACAGGACACAACCAAAACACGCTTACTATCTCCTTAAAACTCTTAGGACGCGTTCAAAATCAAACTGCACAATTAAGAAATTAGGAGCAGAATATTGCTTATAAAACAGAAATTGCAAAGCACATCATTGTGCAGAGAATCAAACACCTGTCAACAATAAAAAGTTTTCTAGATAAGACGTGGCGAGGAGAGGAAAGATCTATTTTTTTGTTCCTTCAAAATCATTATTAATTATCAAAACTCAGTTCAGAGGCATTTCCTCCATTGAGAAATTTCTTAACAAAACAGGAACTGGTGCACACTGGAATTCTTTGCTTTATAACATTTAGTCAATGGAAACCTGACAAACCCTTATAATATAATCATTACAGGCTCAACTCCCATTCCCTAAGAACCATAGAAGTTGTAATTAAGGAGCCAAGAAAAAAAAAATTAGAGCTCCCTGCCCACTGTTAGCCTAAATCAAGGAGCCAAGCAGGGAAAAAAAAAAAAAGTAAGAACTCCCAGCCCGCTGTTCGCCTATCGTCAGATACATCTACTTCCCTTCAATAATATATCCTGAAAAATCAAAAACTAGCCTCAATGGCAGAAACACCGCAAAAGTACAAAAAATTCAGACCATAAATAAATCCTCCTTAATTTAAAAGATCCAAAAGAAATCCCTTATTCAAGGCTTACACCACATCCAGAACACCAACCCACCGCAGAAGAAACCAGAACGCAGATCTCCATTTTTCAGATAAATGAATAAATGATTAAATCAAACAAAAATGAAAATAACTGAAAACATAGGTTTTGAGATCCATACTCCTGAAAGCAGACCCAACAACCCAATCTGCAGGAAGCAGTGATAAGAGTAAATAAACCGTTTATTTAACAAAACTAAAAGAGCAAACACAATCAACCACAAAGAGAATACACTAATAGATGGTCAAAACACCCCCTCCAATTACTTGGGTCCTCAGCTAACTTACCCTTCCTACATAGGGAACAACTAAAACACACTTATTAACGTCTTGAAATCTTAAGAACCTTTATGGTATTAAAAATGCAGGAGTTGCACAATTAAGAAATTAAAGAGTAGAATATTGCTTATCAAAAATTATCATAGTCCACAAGAAGTCAAGGCCCATGATCACAAAATCAAATATTGCTGAATAAAACGACTTCTGCATCATGTAGTTGTCATTAATTGCGCAGAGCAGAAAACGGTTCTGAAAAAGCAAGCATCTGTCACCAGTAGAAGTTTTTTACGTGAGAGACATAGCAAATACAATAAAGAAAGTATACTCAAAAACTATCATTTATCAAAACTCAGTCAAGAGAAACCCTCTAATTATACTTCCACCATCAAAAGAAACTGCTGGACTAAAGCACTTCAATGAATATCTAACCTGAGTTCACCTGGGAAGTCAATAAATAAACTCAATTCAGATTCTACTTCCATGACAAGAGCCACACTGCAAATTGTAATTAGGAGTCAGATTAAAAAAAAAAAAAAAAAGATGAAAAAATGAACTCCCTGTTCACAGTTGCCTATAGACACAGCTAAATCTACTTCCAAAAAGGGATCCAGACAAATCAAAAACTATAATCAGAGGCAGTTAATAATCTGATGAAATCCTAATTCTTAAATAATTCAGATTATTATTTTAAGATCCAAGAGAACCCCCTTATCCAAGTGTGAAACGAGTCCAGACCAGAAAACCAACCCCCTAAAAAAAAACAAGAATGCAGCCCTCAATCTTTCAGTCAAAGTGCAAATAGATGGTCAAAACACCCCCTCCAATTACTTGGGTCCTCAGCTAACTTACCTTCCTACATAGGGAACAACTAAAACACACATTAACGTCTTGAAATCTTAAGAATCTTTATGGTATTAAAAATGCAGGAGTTGCACAATTAAGAAATTAAAGAGTAGAATATTGCTTATCAAAAATTATCATAGTCCACAAGAAGTCGAGGCCCATGATCACAAAATCAAATATTGCTGAATAAAACGACTTCTGCATCATGTAGTTGTCATTAATTGCACAGAGCAGAAAACGTTTCTGAAAAAGCAAGCATCTGTCACCAGTAGAAGTTTTTTACATGAGAGACATAGCAAATATGATAAAGAAAGTATACTCGAAAACTATCATTTATCAAAACTCAGTCAAGAGAAACCCTCTAATTATACTTCCACCATCAAAAGAAACTGCTGGACTAAAGCACTTCAATGAATATCTAACCCGAGTTCACCTGGGAAGTCAATAAATAAACTCAATTCAGATTCTACTTCCATGACAAGAGACACACTGCAAATTGTAATTAGGAGTCAGATTAAAAAAAAAATGAAAAGATGAACTCCCTGTTCACAGTTGCCTTGCCTATAGACACAACTAAATCTACTTCCAACAAGGGATCCAGACAAATCAAAAACTATAATCAGAGGCAGATAATAATCTGATGAAATCCTAATTCTTAAATAATTCAGATTATTATTTTAAGATCCAAGAGAACCCCCTTATCCAAGCGTGAAACGAGTCCAGACCAGAAAACCAACCCCCTGAAAGAAAACAAGGAATGCGGCCCTCAATCTTTCAGTCAAAGTGCAAATATATATTATAAATTCAAGATCAAGAAAAAAAGAACTCATTGAGAACAAAGGGTTGAGAGCCCCGCCCTGATCATCCAAACTATCCGATCTGCATGAAAGAACAATAGAAATAACTATGCAGTTCATCCAAGAACGCTAGAGAGCAGACACAATTAATTAATCACAAAAAGAACTTCTGAATAAAAGATCAAAACACTCCAACTATTTGTGCCCTAAGCCAACTTTCCTTCCTACACAGGTCACAACCAAAACACGTTTATTATCTTCTTAAAACTCCTAAGACGCGTTCAAGTCAAACTGCAAAATTAAGAAATTAGGAGCAGAATATTGCTTATCGAAAAAATGTGGATCTCCATTTCAAGAAAAAATATGGATCTCCATCTCGATTCATATGACATGAGGCCCCGGATCCTGGAAAATACGGCATCAAAATCTCTGAGAGACAGTTTCTGATTAGTTAATTTCCCAAATTATCAAAAGAACCAGAGACTTCCTGTAAAGGTATTTGATGATCGCTCGAAAGACATGCTAAACTCTGATTTATTTCTGGAATAAAGAAGTCAAATCCAAATTACTAAACATGGTCTAAAAGCATCTTTAATCGTGAAGGTATAAAGGTATAAACCCATCGGAAAAAAACACAAAAGCTTCAACAATATAAATTTACTTCCCAACCACAAGATCCTGATTTATTAAGCCTGACACAGTTCTGCTCATTCAAAACCCAACGCCACAAAAAATCACAGAAATAGTATAGTATAATCAGATCGACGAACCAATCATTGAAGTAATGAAAATCGTCCAAACAAAGCCTCGGAATCTTTAACAAGAAGAAGAAAAGCCAGGTAGAAAAATAATGTCAAAACCAACTGTTCCATTCACATCAACAACCGGTGCGAATTCAAGCTAGCTAATTCCAAAGCTGAGATCCAAAAACCAAATCATATTCACCCACCGAAATCATTTACGTCAGATACTATGAAAGGCTTGATCAAATAAATCAAAACCAATATCGAAAAACAAGATAATCCAAACAGATATCGTAGACCGCGGAAACAAGGAGATCGTAATATAGATCGCAGACCCAAAAACAAGATAGATCTTAACGAGTAGAGGAACAACGTTACCAAACGCCTGGCCCAATGCACTCGTGCAAAGCAAGAAACAAGTCAATCAATGCTATCAAACGAAGGCTTATTTATACAAGAGAAGGAATAAGATCGAAGGCTAAGATTAAGTTGTGAATGACATACGTGGACGGCTCAGATTTGTTCCTAACGTAAAATCCGCGTTTTTTGTCTTCTAGATTCGGCTGGAAAGCTATACAGTAATCCTTCCTAAGTTGGCCTTGGATAAAATTATACCACATGTATAGCATTTACGGTTGGCAGAAAATATCATCCGGGAAAAAAGAAAGAGAAATGGATTACTATGTATAAGAGCAACCCCAGTTTACATAACATTTTTTAAATTATGAAGAGTATCTAATATTTAGATTATGAAGATTAAATGTTCAATTTCAATACACTTTTTATAATAATTTTTTATTTTATTTTTTTCAAAAAAATATTATCAATTTATTTTTCTTTTTCTCTATTAATTCCCTTCCATTTTATTGAAATTTCTAATGTTATTAATTACAAAATGCAGTACTCTCCACAAATAGAAAGTTACTGTGACTCTCCACAAATAAAGAGTAATAGTCACTCTGTATTTTATTCTTTGGAACATAGAGAGTGGGTTGAAGCCAAAATTTAGGAACCAACTATCCATTATATTGAGATTAATGTGAATGAAGAATGAATTGAGAATGCTCTAAATTGGTGATTATGTCTGTCTGTGGATTTGGCAGCCCAAGATTAAGAATAAGTAAGTAAAATCCCTCTTTTATATAAGAGTTTGTGAGTTAATATCTCATAGATATTAACTCACAAACTCTTATATAAAAGAGGGATTATTTAAGTTACACACATCTGTTAAAAAAATAAAATAAGATATATATATTTTGGATCATAGATATTAACAATAGAAATACTGGATAATAGAATTAAAAACATTGAACAACAATTGGAAATTAGAACTCAAAAACCAGATGATAGTATAGGACAAATATTACATAAATTAGATATTATTAAAATAGGTAAACCAATTAAAAAAAAAAGTAATAACTGGTTAATTTATGAAGGTTATGAGCAACAACTTAATCCTATAAACAAAGAAAAGGGGAAAGAAAAACAATGAGCAGATTTGTTCCATTTACTGGTACTTCTAGTACACTAAGAGGTGAATTCTCTTGGTCTGAAACTATTCAAGAATTTCCAGGATTGTTAGATAGAGTACTAAGTAGGAGAAGAAATAGTGATGTAACATTAGATGAACTCATAAATATAGATAATAATATAGAAATATGTTGTGCTTAGAGTTTCAAAATCCCTTGTTTTGATTATTTGACAAAAATAAACTTGAATTGTGATCTACTAATGTTTCAATAAGTGTTTAATTACAGTACTAGCAAGTTCATAGCAAAAGACTTGAAGATATAAATCAAACTAGCAAGCAAAAGCAAGAAATCAATTTCTGCGTCCAGCCTCGCGCGCGCGACCTAAACATGAAAGAGGAAGTGTCGCGCTCGCGACTATACAATAGGCTCATAATCACAAGATCATCGCGCTCGCACCTTCAACAGATATGTTACCATCGCGCCCGCTACTAGCAAAAGAAAAAGATTGATGTGACCATCGCGAGCGCAACCAAAACATAACAATTTAAAAAACGGCTAGTGCGTGGGACGCTGCCGCCCATTTCCTTAAAATCCGTTGGTGTGCGTCTCGAGGTTTGTGAGTAGTCGCGCGTGCTACCACTGACGCGCTCGCGACCATCTACAGATTAATCATGCTGTTTTATTTTCAAACGGCTAAAATCTGAAAAATAGGTATAAATACCCTTCAAATTTGTATTAATGAAGTACAACACAACTACTGAAATAAACCTTCAAACAACCTCATTGTCTAATCTTTATTTTCATCAAAATTCATTTACTTCTTGAGTGTTAGTTAGTTGGGTAATCTTTAAACTCTTTCTTTTATTAGTTGTTTAGTTCAAAGAGTTAGCTTTAAACTCTTGTCTTCTTTTTATTGTAAGTTTGGGGTGATCATAAACCCTAAGTTTGAGGTGAACTTGTAAAACCTCTTGTATTCTTGTTTGTGTTTTAGTGGAACCCAATTCCTTTCTAT